>JAMZAV010010709.1:0-21949 GCA_024449915.1 Sweltsa coloradensis
ATTACACTTTACACTCGGAATTTGTGAAGAGAAAGAGAAACTTTTCAACGCCTTTATACACTGAAAACTCTTTTGAGCGCGAAAGGCAAAAGCGTGGGTGTGGCGTCGTGTTCAATAGGAACAGAGAAACCAATCGCGGTCAACTCTTCAAGGTCGTTTTACTCTTCAAGGCAACGTTTTTTTTGTAGAGTCCCATAAGCTAAATGCTATCACCACTTCAGAAAAGTTACTCTTTCTCTCCACTTTTTCTTTTTACTTCCCTGTGTCAAGCGACAGCTTTAAAGATGGAACTATTTGGCACACTTATCTGCGATCTGACTATTTATCTACTACGTTATCATCTCAAATTACTTGGAGAATTTTGTTATAATTTAATAAATGCACCAAAAAATATTTAATCCTTTTGGCCCGGAACTAGCGTAATGCTACAAGAAAAAATAAAAGTAAATGATAATAAACACTATTTAGGAGAAGGATAAAGCGGTGTGAAATTAAAGAATTGCATTTGGTAATTATTAAACGAGTGAGCGCAGCGAACGGAGTGATTGTTTTTCTGCGTGCGTGCGTGTGTGTGTGCGTGTGTGCGTTGAAAATCAGCCGAATCGCTGAACAGATTGCGCTGAAATTTTAAACGGACATCCGGTACGAGTTTATTGAGAACTGCTAACAAAATCAGCAAGATCCATTGCGATTTAAACCTACAAGAAATAATAAATTGAAAAATAGTCTTCCAATGTTTAGAAAAGGAAAACGCTTAAGTCCCGCCGCGTTGTTGGATGAGCGTAATTGGTGCATTGAGCTGCCATGTGTTACGCGGATTTTCTGTTGTTCTGTGAAAAAATCATTACTTAGACGAAGATTTTTTTAAATTGAATTTAAATAAAATAAAATATTAACTTAATTTTTTTTAATAAATCATAATTTTTAAAAAAGAAAAAATCGTAAAATTGCAATTTTCATAAGAAATAATTATTCGATTGCGCTCAAATTTAACACGAGTATATTAATTCATGAAATTAAGGTTCTGTGAAAAAATCATTACAATAGGATAAAGCATGTAGGTGTTATAAGTCAAAGAATTGTTTTAAAAAAGAAAAAACCCGTAAAATTTCGATTTTCATAATAATTTTTTCATTACACTCAAATTTCACACGAATATCTTAATTCATAAAATTAAGGTTCTGTGAAAAAATCATCACAATCGGATTAAGCATGTAGGTGTTATAAGACGAAGAATTTTTTTAAAAATCGAAAAAAATCGTAAAATTGAGTTTTTTATAAGAAAAAAATTCCCGATTGCGCTCAAAAACGTAAGCAGTTCTAAGTTCAGAGATTTCAAAGGCCTCCATAAAATTTCATCGCAATCGGAGTATCGGTTTAGCCGGATCGTGGCAACAAACCACAAATACAAAAACAAGACAAAACCCATTCGGATTTTTTTCCTCCAGTGTAAGTGAAATGGATCTCGCTACGCCATCCACATTATTTAACGACAATGGTGAGATTTTGAAATATATTTTTTGTGTTAGTTTATTAGGCGTGAAATGCCGTGTCCATGCAGGTCAATCAAATGGTTGTTAACGTCAAGGTACCCCAAATTTCGACTGTATGATTGAGTTAAACACCTTTTCGCAATATTTACACGTATTCGGACTGGCTATGTTGTTCTCTGTATTGTCCAAGATGAGGGCACACCTAATGCGTTATATGCATTCAAACAATGTTTAATAATTTTTAAAATACAATTCCAGATAATTAAAAAATTTTCTTTTCCCGACAGGGGATATGAACCCCACGTGACTACCTATTTCGAGTATAAAGGACGCCTTTTGCCAACAAGACTCGGAAACGCCAAAGTCCGTTTGTACGAAGTGAGCGAGTTCTGTGTTGATTACGCGGACATTGCATTTAAGATTGATCAATTCAAATTCATATAAATATTCAGTTTTAAGTTTAAGTTGGTATACTGGCCGCGTCACTGTAGGCCATAATGCGCCTCTCTAGCCAATGATGGCTAGGAGGCCTAAGGTAGAGGGGAAGAAAAGTAATGTTACGGGGTACTCAAACATAGTGCTCACTCACTCGTTTACAACGACTTGGCGTTTCCACATGATAGTATAAATATAGTGGCTTTAAGTTTCGTTGGTAAAGGGCGCGTCAACTGTAAGGCCATAATGCGCCACTCTAGCCTATGATAGGCCAGGGAGGCTTAGGTATTGCGAACCATAATAATGTTACCGGTACTCCAACACTTGGATCACTCACTCGTCTGAGCAACTACTGGTGTTTCCTAGTATATGTATACTCTGTTCTCTATCTGTGATTCATAGAATTTATCTATTGTGTTATGTTGTTTTTTTGCTTTTTATTTTGTAGGATTTATGTGTGTATCTTCATTATTAAATTGCACATTGTGGTATCTCGATCCTGTTGTGAATACAGATCTAATAATAATATAATAAATACGCAGAGAACGACATATTATAAAATACAAAACGAAATATAATAGTGTTATATTGGTCTAATATATGGTAAACATATTTAAAAAAATTATTTAAAAATATTGCCGTGTAAGAATAATAGTTTCCAACCTAAAAGGCGATTTAAAAAAAATTGGCCCCGGGTCAAAAAGAGTCCGAAGTCTCCCAGGCGTGGCTACTCATGTCCTGGTGCTCTAACTGAGTGGGCTACCCGGTCTCTTCGAAAAGCACTGTTGTTTCCTGCTATTTGTTGGAAGCATTGCCTCCACTTGTTTATAAAATGTCTACTAGATGGCAGCACACCCATGGTAGAGGTTCGTCTAAATTCCGCTAGGAGATTGACTGCCTTGGAGTTTAAACTCAAGAGGGCCTTGTTTGTGTCGTTAGATACATCATGACCGCAGTGGATTCTGTTCAGTTTGTTTACAAAAACACCGGGTTTGACATTCTGTCACTGTTTCTATGATCCTCAATATAATATAGTTATTGACTGATTCAATAATATCCTTTGCATATTATAAACTATTGTGGCGTTGAATTTGCACTTTTTTATTTACTATCCGTCTATCTTGTACGTGGTGAGCTTTAATATTCAATATACAGTAGATAATTGTTTACATGGAGAAGGTATCAACTATGTTGATATCCTAGGCCTAATATTTGTTCTCACTCTTGGCCTTGACTAAAAACCAATGTGGCTTAAATCACACACACCGCTTCTTGCGTTGATCTTCTGATCTTCTGTCGAATGCATTACACTTTGTTACTTTTGTGCATGCTTGTAGTTTCACACCGAGCCTATGGGCTCTTATTGAAAGAATGATATGTCTTTGGGGTGGGTTGTGGGAGGGGTAGGAGGTGTACGCTTCTTGGCGTTATATCCTTACCACTAACTTTAAGTTCCTGGATCCAGCTTACGATTTTATAACTCATCCATTTAAAAAATCAAGCGTTAATAGATTCTGGTAGAGAAGTAACTTGTATATCCGAAGAACAGCTGTTTAAAACTTACTACAAAAACATTAAATCATGGTACTGCTGTGGTAGGCGTAAGCATTCTGGGAGTCTTGGCACTATAGGCCTAGCAGTTTAGTTTTTTAAAGGGCGCGTCAACCGTAAGGTAGGTAGGATAAACCTTCCTATTGGACGTGGGAAGAACTCACAAGCCCGTGCTGGCCAGATCCAGCCTCAGGCGGTAGCGAGGACGACCAGTGCTCGCCTCTAGTACGGTTAGTTGACTACTCTCGTACTGACAGGTCAAACCACGTGACATTTGGAGTCGGGCTTTAATCGTGTCGCGACACACAACTGTAATGGAATGAGATATATTTAAAGTGTATTGCCGTACGTTTGACCGGGTGGGCTTACGGTTAGTTTAAGGTTAAGGGAGTACGGGAAGGCCATTGGCCGAAAAGATCAAGACCTAATGCACGAAAATACATAGTGGTTTTTCAATCCATGACCTACAAGTGAGATTGGTTGAATGAATTGATTATGATCTTTAGTCTTTTTAGGCGCAATTGAGGTCTCTGAAACCTTCGATATTGAGAGAGTCACTTTTGTATCTCAATGTTTTCTCAAGTGAAAGCGGCACCCTTAATTGCGCGACTTACTTCTCACCCTGTAGAGCTACAAGTTAGCTGTATTTGTTATTAATTTTTTTTTAAGATTTTCAGTTTAAAAATTTTTACTTTTTTTCCACGAAAATGGTGGCTATGGCGCCCGTCAACAGGCGAAATGATCTTACTCCTTTTCAAATGCGAAATTAGGGAGAAAGAATGAAATGCTTGGCTCAACTTTATATCTCACAGCATTCACAGCCGAAAACGTTGAAGAAGAGATTGGCTGCCGTTTTTTTTTTTTTTTTTTTTACAATGTTTTGGTATTTGGGGGGTAATAATTACGCATAGGCCGATCATTTAAAATTACAAACGGAAAATATTATATATTTCGCGCTCTCGTCAAGCAAGTTGACAAGCCAAGAACACCTTGCCTCACCGCATACTTCAGCGTGGTTCAGGCCAATAATCACTCATGGCCTAACCAATCGTGGCACCAACAAAAACAAAGGACAACATAGCAAGTTGGAAAAAATCAAACGTGGCCACCAGACATAGTTATGGTGTAACAAAGAACCAACGTGCTCTACACGTCGTGGTAAATGTCGCCTTTCCACCATTGAACAACTCATTAAGCAAGTGGACGTTTGGTTCTTCAAAAAGATGTTGACTGGCTGTGTAGACCTTGACCCATTCCATCGGGTGTCTTGGAATCTTTGCGATTCAAGACGTAACCAGGCCCAGTCCATCACGCCACCATTTGCCCGAACCAGCGCGTACATAAGTGGGTTCTATTGCCGAACTGCCAAAATTTGGAACTACTCCCGGTGCGAAGAAAACACAAGGTCTTGCCATGTCTGCTTTTAAGAGAGTTGTTAAGTCTTCTACATTATGATTGCTACTTGATGTTGTGAATCATTGAATTGTTATTGTTTTGATAATTTGCTCTTCTATGATTGTCTTTTTATGTCTCTATGTTCTATGTTTTTTATAAGTTCTTGTTTGATTATAATTTGGGTTTTGGGTGGCAACCCTTTGCTGGGCCAACTCCTTTCTGCAACCTCCTACTAACTATAGGAAAAAATAATAAAAATAATAAAAAAAATAATAAGTCTTAAATTGTTAAAATAAATAAAAAAATTTTTAAAAAATATTTAAAAATTGTGTGATTAAATAGTTTCCAACCAAAAGGCGTTAAAAAAAATGACCCGGTCAAAAGAGTCCGAAGTCACCGGGGTGGCTACTCAATGTCCTGGTGCTCTAGCTTGGGCTACCCGGTCTGCTTGCAAAGCATGTTGTTTCCCTATTTGTTGTAACATTCTCTACTTTTAAAATGTTACTAGGTTGCAGCAAACCCATAGTGAGTTCGTCTAAACCCGCTAGAGATTTACATGACCTTGGAGTTAAACTCAAGAGGCCTTGTTTGTTGTGTTAGACAAAGACCGCGTGGATTCTGTTCAGTTTGTTTACAAAAATACCGGTTTTGACATTCTTGTCATCTTTCTATATCCTCAATTATATGTATTGACTTGATTAATAATACCTTGTTAAACTTATTGTGGCTTGAATTTGCACTTTTTTCAATTAAATCGTCTATCTTGTACGTGGTAGGCTTAATATTCTATCATGTAGTAATTGTTACACAGGGCATATCAACATGGGGCCTGCCTAATATTTTTCTCTCACTCTGGCTGATAAACCAATGTGGTTAATTGAACACACCGCTTCTTGCAGTTGACTTCTGATTTTGATGAATGATTAGGTTACTTTTGTGCAAGCTTGTAGTTCACACCGAGCCTAGGTCTTATTGAAATGATATGCTTTGGGGTGGTTTTGGGGAGGTTAGAGAGTGTACGCTTCTGCTTATATCCAAACCTAATTAAGTTCTGGATCGTACGATTTTAACTTATATAAAAAAAGTGTTAATAAATTTCGTAGAGAGTAACTTGTATATCCGAAGAACATGCTGTTAAAACTTACTACAAAAACATTAAATCTGGTACTGCCTGTGGTAGGCGTAAAAAAAAATTTGGAGTTGGACATTTTTTGGAGGGCCTAGCCAGTTTATTTTTTAAAGGGCGCGTCAACGTAAGGTAGGTAGGTAAAACCTTCCCATTGGACGTGGGAAGAATCACAACCCGTGCTGGCCAGATCCAGCCTCAGGCGGTAGCAAGGCGCCAGTGCTCGCCTCTTACGGTTAGTTTACTACTTTTCGTACTGACAGGTCAAAACCCCGTGACATTTGGGGTCGGGGTTTAATCGTGTCGCGAACACAACTGTAAAGGGTGAGATATTTCAAAGTTTTTACGGGCATTTGGGCCGGGGGGGGCTTACGGTTTTTTTTAAAGGTAAGGGAGACGGGAAGGAAGCCAAAAGAAAAAGACCTAAAACACCCCAAAAAAAAAAAAATAGTGTTTTTAATCCATGACCTACAAGTGTGATTTATTTAAAGAAAAATTTGATCTTTAGTCTTTTTAGGCGCTTAAGGTCTCTGAAACCTTCGATATTGAGAGAGCCCCTTTTGTTCTCAATGTTTTTCAAGTGAAAGCGGCCCCCCCCTAATTGCGCGGCTTACTTCTCACCCTGAAGAACTACAAGTTAGCTGTTTTGTTATTAATTTTTTTAAGATTTCAGTTTAAAATTTTTTCTTTTTTTCCACGAAAATGGTTGGGGTTTGGGGCCCGTCAACGGCGAAATGATCAATCCTTTTCAAACGAAAAATTTGGGGAAAGAATGAAAGCTTGGGTCAACTTATATATCTCCCCATTCACAGCCGAAAACTATTTTAAGAAGAGATTGGCTGCCGTTTTTTTTTTTTTTTTTTACAAGTTTGGGATTTGGGGGGTAATAATTTCGCTAGGCGATACATTTAAAATTACAAACGGAAATATATTATATATTTGGGTCTTAAAGGTGACAAGCAAGACCCCTTTGCACGCAACTTAGCCTGGTTGGCCAATAATCATCAGGCCTACCAGCGTGATCCACAACAAAGGACAACATGAGCAAGTTGGAAAAAAAACCAAAAAAACGTGCCACCAGACAATTATGGGTAACAAAAAACCAAGGCATCTACCGGGGTAAATGTCCCTTTTTACCATTGAACATCATGAAAACAAGTGGAAGTTTTGTTCTTCAAAAAAAATGTTGACTGGCTGTGTAGCCTTGACCCTTCCATCGGGGGCCCGAATCTTTGCGATTCAGCGTGGTAAATGTCGCCTTTCCACCCTTGAACAACTATGAAGCAAGTGGACTTTTTGTTTTTTCAAAAAAATTTGACTGGCTGTGTAGACCTTGACCCTTCCATCGGGTGCTTGGGAAACTTTTCATTTTAAGACGTAACCAGGGGGCCCCGTCCATCACGCCACCTTTGCCCGAACCAGCGCTACTAAATGGGTTCATGCCCAACTGCCAAAATTGGAACTACTCCCCCTCCCAAGAAACCAAAGGGCTTGCCATGGGTTTCTTTAAGAAGTTTTTAAAAATCTTCTACATTATGTTGCTACTGATGGGTTTGTGAATTATTGAAATTTTTGGGGTTTATAATTTTTCCTTCTATGATTTTCTTTTTTTGTCTCTATTTCTTTGTTTTATAAGTTCTTGTTTATTATCACTTTTGGTGTGTAGAGGCTGCGACCCTTTTGCTTGGGGATACTGCCCTTTTCTGCCCAAATTCCTACTAAACCTATTAGTGGAAAAAAAATATAAAAAAATAAAAAATAAAGTGTTTAAAAAAAGGGCTAATATAATGATAAAAAATTTTAAAAAAATATTTTTAAAAATAGTCCCCTGAAGATTTTAGGCAAAAAAAGCGATTTAAAAAAAAATTGACCCCGGGTCAAAAAAAAGCCGAAGTCTCCCCGGCGTGGGACCATGTCCTGGTGCTCTAACGAGTGGGGACCCGGTCTCTTCAACTTTGACTGTTGTTTGCTGCTTTTGTTGGAACATTGCCTCCCCTTTTTTTATAAAATGTCTACTAGATGGCAGCACACCCCTAGTTTTAGGTTTGTCTGAATCCCCCCCAGGAGATTTAATGACCTTGGAGCCCAAACTCAAAAGGGCCTTTTTGTTCCGTTAAGCATCTGGCCGCAGTGGATTTTGTTCAGTTTGTTAAAAAAAAACACCGGGTTTGACTTCTGCCCCTGGTTTATGTCCCTCAATAATTTAGTTTTTGACTTTTTTTAATAACATCCTTTTTTATAAACTATTGTGGTTTGACTTTGCACTTTATTATTCTACTGTCTACCCCATTACGTGGTGAGCTTTATTATTCAAAAATACAGTATTGTTACATGGAGAAGGTGTCAACGATGTTTATGGCCCAGGCCTAAAAATTTTTTTCTACCTGGTCTTGACTTAAAACCAATGGGCTCATACCACACCCCACGCTTCTTTCGTTGATCTTCTGATTTCGTCGAAGCATTACACTTTGATTTTTTTGCTGTTGTAGTTTCACACCGAGCCAATGGGGTTTATTGAAGAAAGATATGTCTTTAGGGTGGGGGTGGGAGGGGTAGGAGGTGTACGCTTCTTTCGTTATATCCAAAATTTTAAATTCCTGGGTCCAGCTTAGTTTTTATAACTCATCCTATAAAAAAAATCAACATTTAAGACGGCTACAAAACTACAAAGCGTTAATAGATTTGGTAGTGAAGAACTTATCGGAAGAATGTTTGAGATTATTACAAAAAAATAAAATCAGGTACTGCCCGTGGTAGGCGTAAGCATTCTGGGTGCATTGGCACTATAGGCCTAGCTCAGTTTAGTTTTTTAAAGGGCGCGTCAACCGTAAGGTAGGTAGGATAAACCTTCCTATTGGACGTCGGATGAACCTTCAAGCCCGTGCTGGCCAGATCCAGCCTCAAACGGTAGTGAGGACGACCAGTGCTCCCCTCTAGCACTGGGAGCTGACTACTCTCGTACTGACAGGTCAAACCACGTGACATTTGGAGTCGGGCTTTGATCGTGTCGCGACATTGAAAAGGTCTTAAACACACAACTGTAATGGAATGAGATATATTCAAAGTTAATAGGCCTACCGTATACGTTTGACCCAGTAGGCTAACGGTTAGTTTAAGGTTAAGGGAGTACGGGCAGGCCATTGGTTTAAAAGATCAAGACCTAATGCACGAAAATACATAGCGTTTTTCAAATTCATGACTTACAAGTGTGTTATTGATTGAATGAATTGATTATGATCTTTAGTCTTTTTAGGCGCAATTGAGGTCTCTGAAACCTTCGATATTGAGAGAGCCACTTTTGTATCGCAATGTATTCTGAAGTGAAGGCGGCACCCTCAATTGCGCGGCTAACTTCTCACCCAGAACTACACGTTAGCTGTATATGTATCCTTGATTTGACCCCACTTTGACTACGCGAGTGTTGTGTGGAATCCACATCACGTCACCAAAATAAAGCAAGTTGAACGCATTCAATACACATTTTTAGTTTTCTTTGTTATCAAAACTAGGAAAACGCCTAAGTCGTTGTTAGACGAGTGAGTGAGCTATGTGTAGAGTACTCTGTAACATTCCCTTTCCTCCCACTACCTATAGTCCGTGGAACAAGCTGCTAAAACTATAGGAACATTTCAAATCCGGAAACCAGCACCAAAATTTAGGAGCAGGTAAAAGACATATTTTAGAATGTTATTTTCACGGGGGACACGCATGGTAGCAAATAAGTCACCTGTCATGGCGTCCACAAGATGGCCGCCAAAATAATTCTTAAAATTGCTGTAACTCAAGAAGTAATCATCAGATTTGGACAAACTAAGTTTTGTTTTATTCGGTTTTTAATGCTCTACAAAAATGTCATTAGAAATTTTACCGTAAATACAATAGTTTTAATTATATTTATATATTATTACAATGTATTGCAATTATAGCACTTTTTGGTATATATCTAATTATTTATACGTAGAATTCGCTAGATTGTCATAAAATTTTCAGACTATACTAAAATAACGCCAATAAATCCAAAAAATTTAAAGTCCCGAAACGAAATTCTTGTAACTTTTTGATTAATTAATTAATTAAATTAAGCATTAATTAAATCCCAATTAAAAGTTTCTTATACACATACCAAAGTCACGTAGTGTATCACACAAGAACAACATGACCACAATGAACCAAAAAATATTAGTTTCAAAAATTAATACTAATCACTTTCCTATTAATTCAATTAATTCAATTAATTTTAAAAAATGACAATAATCTCAATAAATTTTGTAAAATTAACACAATGTAGTCGACCTTGGAATCATTTTAAAGCTAGTTTTAAGGCGAATAAATGTAATGAAAAAATTAATTAATTAAATTAATTAATCACCGAATTAATTACAATTTAGTTAAATAATCCCACTTTTGACATATGTATTGTTATGTATACCAAAAACTCGATCGATCGTCATAAAAATATACTACTTTACTGACATAATGCCAATGAATCCGAATTGTCATGTCCCGAAACAAAATTCCTATAACTTACCGATTAATTAAGAAATTAAATGAAGAATTACTTATATCTCAATAATTGTTATTGTCACTCAATTAACACATACAAAATGCCAACAGAAGTATCAAATATAAACAATGCGAGTATAATTTAAAAAAAATTATAGTCCCAAATTAAGTTCATGCAACTTTCCCGTTAATTGAATTAATGAATGAATAAAATTAATTGATTTAATAACCATTTGTTGTGTAAAATTAACACAGCCAAACTGGGAACCATTTGCAAGCTTATTTTACAGGAAAATAATTTTGTGGGAAATTCAATTAACAGAAAAGTAGCATGAACTTTATTTTGGGACTAATTATTTTTAAAATTATACTTGCATTGATTATATTTGATACTTCTGTTGGCATTTTGTATGTGTTAATTGAGTGACAATAACAATTATTGAGAAATAAGTAATTCTTCATTTAATTTCTTGATTAATCGGTAAGTTATAGGAATTTTGTTTCGGACATGACATTCGGATTCATTGGCATTATGTCAGTAAAGTAGTATATTTTTATGACGATCGATCGAGTTTAAGGTAAACATAACAATACATATGTCAAAAGTGGGATTATTTAACTAAATTGTAATTAAATCGGTGATTAATTAATTTAATTAATTAATTTTTCATTACATTTATTCGCCTTAAAACTAGCTTTAATATGATTCCAAGGTCGACTACATTGTGTAATTTTACAAAATTTATTGAGATTATTGTCATTTTTAAAATTAATTGAATTAATTGAATTAATAGGAAAGTGTTAAGTATTAATTTTTGAAACTAATATTTTTTTGGTTCATTGTGGTCATGTTGTTCTTGTGTGATACACTACGTGACTTTGGTATGTGTATAAGAAACTTTTAATTGGGATTTAATTAATGCTTAATTTAATTAATTAATTAATCAAAAAGTTACAAAAATTTCGTTTCGGGACTTTAAATTTTGGATTTATTGGCGTTATTTTAGTATAGTCTGAAAATTTTATGACAATCTAGCGAATTCTACGTATAAATAATTAGATATATACCAAAAAGTGCTATAAATTGCAATACATTGTAATAATATATAAATATAATTAAAACTATTGTATTTACGGTAAAATTTATAATGACATTTTTGTAGAGCATTAAAACCGAATAAAACAAAACCTAGTTTATCCAAATCTGATGATTACTTCTTGAGTTACAGCAATTTTAAGAATTATTTTGGCGGCCATCTTGTGGACGCCATGACAGGTGACTTATTTGCTACCATGCGTGTCCCCCGTGAAAATAACATTCTAAAATATGTCTTTTACCTGCTCCTAAATTTTGGTGCTGGTTTCCGGATTTGAAATGTTTTTACGCTTGTTCCCCGGACTACTAAGGCTGTATCAAGTCAGCATGGGTCTTTCCTCCCTATCTTATCATAGTAGAGTAGCGCATTTTGACCTTACAGTGACGCACCCTCATACCAACTAAACTCAAAACTCTATATCATTTTGTACCTTATATCAATTAACTAAATGCAAGTGTTCCCGGGTACTCAACACTTGACCGCTCACTCGTCTAACAACGAGTTTGGCGTTTTTCTAGTAATTCTGTAGGTATTCTTGCTTATACCCGGCACCTCCACCAAAACCTAAATTTTAACGTGGTAAATTATTTATAAGCCTTTATTAGTTTTGTGTTATTTTTCGACGATTATTTCAGACGATTCGCTCTATCTTTTGGGTACTCCCGTTTTCATGTTTGTTTAATAATTTTGATTAATCTCGTTATATTACCACTACGTACCATAAACCTTTTATCAAGGACGACATACTTTCTCGTTTATTTCTATTATAATTGGTGTGTATATAGTTTACTATCCCATGCGAAACGAGTGTGACACGTTGTAGTCACGACAGTTAAAGCGGGTCTTCACGGCCCGTCGGTTGTTGTCATAGCGCGTGGCAATTAGAGGCGGGTGTCGTGCCTGGTTGAAATCACGGCGGAGATAATGTTTTAGTGGAAACAAGTGCAGCACGCGATCTCCCGCCTTATCACGCTGAGCGTCGCGACGCGCCTTGCGTCATCCGCTACGCGCACTCGCAGCCGGGGAGTTGCGCAATCTATTATAGCCTTGGTGTGATGAGGTTCGTTTTATGAAAAAATAGGTTATCATGCAACTTTTAACCAATAAACCCAAAATATATTAAGAGAGTATAGGACATGCGTTTTATGCAAATTTTTTTTCGCTCGGCCGACTGACACCACAGGAGTTTGAAATGTTGAACATATGTCATAAATGAGGAAATATAGAGCTCTGAATTAATACATTTCAAAATTTTATTTTAAAATCATTTATAAAAAAATATTTTAACGATTTTGATTTTGTTAAAAACTCCAAAATGTATTAAAAAAAGAAAGTATTTTGTGTATGTATATATTATTTCATGATTTTGTTCTGGCTGATTAAGACAAAATTTTAAAGCTCTATGACCGCAGGGCCGTCCATGTATGCTTTATTGACAACTTTGCAAAGTTTCATATATTTAGGATGTTTCTTGGCTGAGCGAATAGCTATTTTGCTAACTGCCAAATGTGTCCCATTTGTTCTTAAATGATATTTATAATATGAATTTTTGTAAAAATAAAACAACATTGCGGGCTCTAGTTAGAGGCAACAAACTCGTCATAATCTAAACAAAAATAATTCAATGTTGCTTTTTCAATAAATAAGATAACTGATTTTCAGGGAGGGATATTAAATTTAAAGCAGACCAAGCCAACTCTGTAGGCGGCGACACCATGGTGCAAATGTTGTGTAATGGTTGATTTTAAACCGAATTAAACAACGTATGCATGTTGTAAACCATTTTAAGATTATGATAATTTCTTGAGAAGAGTCCCATAATGTGGTAATTAAATGAGGAATTTCTTTTGAAAATTTTGACATTTTGGGCGTATTGGGTTCAATTTGCATGTTGTAGTTTTCTTATAAATTTTTGACAGTCGAAGTTTTGACATTTTCGGGAATAAAATTTATCAATTCACCCACAATTTGTGAAATAAGAAGAGAATATACCTATTATTAAACTTTTAAGTGTCTCGCAACCCGTTGATGACAATATTTATGATATATTTTGAAACGTAGACAGAAATTATCATCACTATCGCATTAGAGCAGCCCAATCAAAAAATATGTATTTAAACTTATTGTTTTTGCCGGTGTTTGCGAGCTCACGGAGCTCTCGCATCGTCTCTATAACGCGGCTTTACTATTCCAGACGCTCAAGGATGACGGGCAGTCTAAAACATCTGTCCCTTATTCAAGTTATCTCGTCCTTCAGAATGATACTCTTGCTGCCTAAGGACTATGAACTAAGGAAATCCTTGGGTAAAACCTTCAGTCGTAATTTCCGGTGACCGGCATTGAACCGGCGCCAAATGATGATAAAGTCTCGAGTCAATCATGGAGATTTCAATTGGTTTCCTTCCTTTTGTCTCGTTTTTATATCACTTTGTGTCAAGTCTAGTCGAAGCTCTCTTGTTGCCACTTGGCTTCATTCCATCAACTGCATGTTGTACATTTTGTTCATCTTTTACGTGTTTGGTGTTCTTACTATGTGTATTCTTAGTTTATTTAGTTTAGAAAATATTACTTTCAAATAATCATGTTCCATAAATAAATAAATGAATAAATAAATAAAATAACAATAAAAAATAAAAAATATAAATAAATAAATAAAATAAATAAATAAATAAATAAATAATTAATTACAATAATTGAACGAGTGAGCGTAGCGAACGTAGTGATTTCCATTCGACTTAAACGGCCCTAATTGGCTTGTTCACGCAAAGCTCCGCGCAGATCGCGCCACTGCACTAACCCCCAAAACCAGAGTCCACTAGATACTTATTCCGAGCTGCTTGTTAGGTATCTAGTGGACCCTGAACAAAAACAGTGGCGGTGTTTCAAATAAACTATCTATAGTAGGCTCTGCATTGTAAAATCAGTATGCTTCCTAGATTGTTTGTTTACGTATTGTTTTACCATTCCTTCTTTCTTAAATCAATGGTTTTACGTAAGTAGTCGTACGGCCTATTTCAAGTAATTTTATTCAATAGCATTGGTATGTTTAAACTTTTAAACAATGAAACGTGAACGATAGGAAAAATTAATAAGAGCTGAAAGCACATGGATGGCGCCCTTGAAGTCTAAACCTGGGGCCTAGCACTGTTATTGAGATTAGACCTAGGCCTACTTGGAATAAGGCTAGGCCTACTAAGGACTAGGGCCTAGGCTTTTCTTCAGCATTAGCCTAGGCATATCAATATCATGGTATCATAAATTAGCAAGTATAGGCCTAGGCCCTACTTGCATACGCCTCAGCAAAGCCTAGGGCTTAGTCCTAGCCAATGTTGATTTGTTGACATGAGAGAGGTTACGTAGGCAGGAGGCCAAATAAAGACACATTGTCAGTATATTATGTGTGATTGTATTTATTTGTAGTAATAAACACGACAGTATGCCCTCCTCTCTCCTTACACGAATACACACAGCAATTGGGCATTTTGCTTTCAACATAAAACTATGCAAACTAACAGCAATAACAGTAGGCTGCTGACAGCCTCTATGCTGACAGCTATGAGCAGCCATGACACCCGAAAGTTGAGCTACCACCGCCGTCTACATCCGCCTTTACAGGCATCCAGACGGCGGTGGGGGGTTAGTACAATAGCGCAGCGTGGTGAGTAAAAGTCGCAGTGAACAAGCCAATTGTTTTTCTGCGTGCGTGTGTGTGTGTGTGTGTGTACGTTGAAAATCAGCCGAATCGCTGAACAGATTGCGCTGAAATTTTAAACAGACATCCGGTACGAGTTTATTGAGAACTGTTAACAAAATCAGCAAGATTCATTGCGATTTAAACCTACAAGAAATGATAAACTGAAAAATAGACTTCCAATGTTTAGAAATTATTTTAACGACAATGTTTTAGATTTTGAAAATATATTTTTTTGTTTGTTTTTTCGCCTGGCCGTGAAATGCCGTGCCCATGCAAGGTCTGTCGAATGTTGGACGTCAAGGTACCCCCAAATTCCGCTCGTAGATTGAGTAAACCTTGCAATATTTTCACGTATTTCGTACTGGCTATGTTTTCCATAGTATTGTCACAGATGATAGACTACACTGCGTTATATGCATTTCAAAACATGTTTAATAATTTTTTAAATACAATTTAGGAATTACAAAATCTTTCCCGTGGGGATTTCTTTTTCTCTTCCTACTCGTTCTTTTCACTTTTCACTTTTTACTTTTTCAACTTCTCCGTGTAAAGCGGCCTTAAGGGCGCTTTAGCCAACTAGACTTGGGAAACGCCAAAGTCGTTGTTAGACGAGTGAGCGAGTCATGTGGTGAGTACCCGGGAACATTTGCATTTATGTTTGATACTGTATTTATATTCGTATAAATAATGTTTTTTTTAAGAGTTTAGTAGGTATACGGGCGCGTCAACTGTAAGACCAATGCGCCTCTCTAGGCTATGGTAGGTTAGGTAGGCCTAATGTAGGGGGAAGAAAAGTAATGTAACCGGGTACTCAACACATGGCTCACTCACTCGTTTAACAACGACTTTGGCGTTTCCCTAGTAAATTCGTATTTAAAGTCTACCCACTCAGTCATACAACTGATTTTCAGTGGAGGACTTTAAACCAAAGCGACCAAGCCAACCCTGTAGGCCCCGACGCAATCGACGAGTGAGCGATAACCAACTAAAGATCGATATTTTTTATTAGGAAATATAGCAATCAGTGGTATGGACAGTGCGATATATATATTTATATATATTTGTTTAGTTATAACGCTAACTACAAAATCAGCCCACTAGTAAGATTGTGTGTCCTACACAGCAACCGAAAATTTAAATTAAATTAAATACGCTTTTACTCAAGGTCAACATCCCAACTCCCTGATGGTATTTGCATCAAGTTGGTCCATTAGTCTCATTAGGCTTGGTGGAGGTGCCGGGTCTCCTCTCCACCGTTGATCCCGACCCTCACGAGTTGAAACCCGACGTGCTCAAAGCGATCCCTCCCAAATGATCTCGCCAGGCCTTAATTATCAATTACCTGCTCGGGAGTTATGGGGTTATGCATTTAATTAACAAGTTTGTTAAAGCTTCCACCTAGCACACTGCGGGGGCTGCTCGAATGATTTACTCTGTAACACCCTTGTCTCGACTAATGATCATGTTACTAACTTCGTCGTGCTTGAGTTCAAGACCCTTCACATGGTTACAAAACGTAGCA
The DNA here is from genome assembly GCA_024449915.1 of Sweltsa coloradensis. Lineage (NCBI taxonomy): Eukaryota > Metazoa > Arthropoda > Insecta > Plecoptera > Chloroperlidae > Sweltsa > Sweltsa coloradensis. The sequence continues at coordinate 16,817 of JAMZAV010010709.1, forward strand.
CTTTCTCTATACTTTTTTGATTCTGACACATTTCGCTTCTTTAAATTTTAAATAAAATTTAGGTACATTTTCTCGATCTCGTTAAAACTCGACTGGTGTTCAACAGTTTCGTCGAACACCACCGGTCGCTAAGAAGCTCGACATCTCTCATATCATCATTCCATCAAACTAGACTATACGTCACTCACCTAAACATAATGTGCCTATATCTTTACAGTTTTATAACATTTTTTTAATGTATATTGTTATTTTTACTACATCTCCTTGAGTCTAGAGTTCACTTTTTCTGATAATAATTGTTTAATAGATGTGTCATAAAATTTGGATATATGGGCATACACATGAAATTTATATATTATGCAAACAATGGAGCAATGCAAATTATGGAGTATTGTACATTCTCGTACGTCGTGACCGTGACCACAATGTAATCTCCCCCCCCCCGCGTATTCCCTATGTTTGTGGCTGGATATGTCCAGAATAAGTCTTTCATAATCACATCGTCTTGGTTAGAGAGTCGATTCTTAATAAAAAAAAGCATTTTACTTATAAGGAGACTTTAGGAAGGTGATGTTTATTTCTAGGCTCATTTCACGTTCACAGTAAAAGGTACGTCCAGACTCATTTAGGATATTATAAGTGCCACCAGTGTGTGTCATTGTAACGTTTGATCCGTTGGATCTTTTTGGTTAATTTTTTTATTTGGATTAAGGACGTGTCAACCGTTAGGTCATAATGCACCACTCTATAGCCTAGAGGATATGAGGAGGATGGGCCATGCTGGACAGAACCAGCCACAGATAAGGGGAGGAAGGGGGGTTTCTCACGTCGATGACGACCGCGGGGGTGTACTTCTCCCCTTACCCGTGGCTGGTTCTGTCTTCGAAATATTTGTCTATTTTATAAATATATGACCTAGGTACTATAGTATAAAATCAAACCATTTACCTTGAGAAACATCCTACTACAATAAATGTTCTCTTACAACGAACGAGATTAACCCTTTTACAGATTAAAGGCCATTCACAACCAAGCTATAATTAAATCCCTGGTTAAAGCAGATGTAAACGACAGAACAGCAGAGAGCTATTAGTCAATGCCCCCGCCCCCATGTTGGAAACTTACGATCTACAAAGGACAAACAACAACAAACACGTTTACGAATTCTAATTACATACCTTGTACTTGCATTTAAGCTTTATGTGTCAGTAGGCTTTTATCAATCCAAGGGTGAAGCCGTAAATAGCCACCAACTCCCGACAATCTATCATCAAACTCAATTTAGACAACAAAAGCAATGCCGATCAAAACTTACGTCGTAATCATGCGATTCACTAATCAGATTGGTTAAATCTTTAAGGCGACCTTGTAACTTTGTCGCCATGTTTGGAGTTCGCGCCCTATTCCACTGGTATTAAGCTAAAACTGGCTGACAAACACTGTTATGATTATCAGAAACACGGTTTTCTTTCTGACGTCAACGTTACGACAGCTAAAGTTGCGTGTGCTAAACTGAAGCTATTAACTTTGTTAATTATGAGGTTATATTTTATTGCCTTCTAAAATATAAATCCTAGACTTGAATCGATTATGGTACAATTTCTAATTATATCAGGTTGCATTTTCTAGACTCATAAAACTTCGCCACAAAACCGTAGATTGACCCTGGACTTTAGTCGTGCATGTGTTAATTCATCCTCAAGGCCAGGCAACCACCCCCATATTGTGTTGCACTATGTTAACATGAAGTTTTCGTAACTAAATAGGGCTTACGTTAAATGAATAAATATATTGTTTTCTGCAATTTTCAATTAATTAACTTACGACGATGATATTCAAGTGAAATTTTATCCTTTAATTGGTTCATTACGCTACCATATTTAACAAGCAAGCAGTCGTAATTCCGTAGTTTAAAGGGTTTGAATATAATAACTCGACCGTATGAAACTATCCTATCATCGTATCTAGGTGCCCGTTAGGGCGCCGCAGCCAAGCCGCGGTGCGCTACACACTCAAGCACCTTATACACCAAGCAGAGTTGGGTGATTTCGAGGTGTACCCAGCCGTCATGTAACGTGATGTGAACTTGAAAACTATCACAATCGAGGGGATTTAGGTACCTGACAACACATGCCATTTTATTGGGGTACGATTATTCCTTCTTGGTGAAAAAATGGCTTGAAACATGCTCAAAATCACTTTAAGGATGTTAGCTACTGCTACTGCTAACATCTAATTCGTCAGTTTCAATCGGCCCGCGATTCTGACCAGACGGGTGGGGCTACAATGTTCATATTTTACATGGACATTAAGGTTATAGTAATATAGTCTCTTTTGAAAAAAAGTTGAAAAAGTTTGCTGGAAGGCTTCCCAAATAAAGGTTTTAAATAAGCCTTAAACACTAGGCATACAATCAACAAGTAACCATAGTTACTTGACACTTGTTGACGGTATAAGCAGAGTTAGGCGGGAAAGTGCGATACGTAAACAAATGGAGGACATTTTAAATTTTGCTTCTATGTGTGAAATGAGAAAAGTTGTCATTATACTCTCATAAAACAAATCAGAAACCGTCCCTGACCTAGGCCCAGATGTAGAAAATTATTTATAATACAACAGTGTAGGTCTAAAGTTCCATTAGGCTATAAGACTAGATAAATAAATACTTACATTACATGTTTGACAAGCCCTAGGCCTTTCTTAGCCAACCCTAGGCCAGCACATGACCTTGTTCTGGCACACATCCCGTACAAATAACTAGTTTTGATTACTAAAAGCCTAATGCAGATAAACAATGGTATAATAGTCCAGGCTATTCCAAAATTTACGGCAATAATAAGCCTTTTCTCGCAATCTCCTGTCACTTTTAATGAAAATGTAAAAAAAAGATGGTGAAATTTTCAATATTCTTTTGAATATCTGATGATTTACATGGCTGTGGATGCAGTGAAATAGGTGTAAAATAACATTAGTTGTGCGTTTGTTGTTACATGGGAAAGTTTTAATTGGATGTGAGTTGCCTAGACTTAACCATTTCCTTATACCGTCGTTATACCATGGTTATACCACCTATACCCAGGATGTACATGAATCCGGGCCTAGATATTTTACATCCTATTGTTATTGCTAATACCATAAAAATTAAATCAACTTTTATAAAAATATTATATTTTAACAAATAATTTTGTAATGGAAGGGCCAAGGTCATCTACCCTTCCACATTTGCGCATTCTTAATTCATAAACGTACAGTGTCCCATAACAGCATCCTCGAAAAGCTTGGCAAAATAGAATTTGCATGTTTACGTTTAAATTAATTAGAAAAAAAGAACTTTGATAAACTATTACTTTTAAAATTTAAATAATCGCAAATTCTATTTTGCCAAGTTTTTTCGAGGATGTTTGTTATGGGACCCCTGTACGTTAATGAATTAAGAATGCGAAAATGTGGAAGGGTAGATGAGCTTGGCCCTTTTTTAGATCTCATTCCTCTGGAGTGTGTAAGATTTGGCTGTATTTCTACAAGTTTTTGTTATGTGTGTTCATATTATTACCCAAGAGATGTGGCCATTGTTCTAGAATCTAGAGGCATCCAACTTTTCCCTACCCTACTGTGTACTCACCCAATAGCCTCACTCGCCAGGTCTTCTGGTGCCTGCGTCTCATGACGTAGCAGAAGATGAGGATAAATAATGAGGGCGACAAGAACCAGACCCAGCAGTATCGGTAGCAGGAGGCTGTCATTTCCCTTGTACCCCTGTAAGACAAGACACACGAGGTTAGGTCACGTGATGTAGTCGCAAACACGGGTACGGGAGGAATCATAAGGAGTGGTCTTGGTGGAGGTGCCGGGTCTCATGACGTAGCAGAAGATGAGGATGATAATGAGGGCGACAAGAACCAGACCCAGCAGTATCGGTAGCAGGAGACTGTCATTTCCCTTGTACCCCTGTAAGACAAGACACACGAGGTTAGGTCACGTGATGTAGTCACAAACACGGGTACGGGAGGAATTGGTATTTGGTGGAGGTGCCGGGTCTCACAGAGATCTCACTTAGGTGGCGCCAGCCTCGGCCCTCGAAAACCCCAGGACACCAAAATGTATTCTTTGTCATCGTTGTTGAAGGGTTTTAATGTCTATAAAACAAAATATTTGAAATGTCTTTGGTGGAGGTGCCGGGGTTTATGTAGATCCTCTTTCGGTTGGTGCTAGCTCCGCCAAAAGTGAGATATGTAAAATGAGGACATATTATAGAAACGTGGTACATATATGGGTGTTTTGCTTGCTTATTTTCATACATGCAGTTTGCACACTTGTATATGTGCATAAACTGCATTTGTAAACGAAAAAAATGAAATAAAGAGTAATGACACGCAGCTAGGATTGATCTTCGAATTAGTTTAGCAGATAGTATTTTGCGATTGAGTTAACGGCTTTACCCTGTGTTATAAAAATTCCAAAATTTACAGTAAGTACTACATACATTAAAGCTATTAAAAATTTGTAAAAATTGAAGATAACTGTGCTACACAACACACATCGAACTGTAATCTTACCATAGAAATGCAAACTTATCAAGTAGTGTCCCATGAAACGACCTTCTATTCTTACACGCACACTCAAATGTTCGTACCCCCCTCTTCACTTCTCTCCACCCGTCATCCTTACCCTTGCAACAAAGAACAAGATATAAACCAAGATTAATACATAATTCCAACACAAACAGGGGTGTTTACTCACAAAGACACCTCGGTCGTGCACGTCTTTTTCTATACGTGTTTCCTCGTACGTCAACCCCTGCTATTATCTGCACGTTTGAATGTCCGTCCGTCCGTCCGTCTGTCTGTCTGTCTGGAGTTGATTCGGCGAGAGATCCCACCCAAATGAATGTCGTAATTAATAACGTAGGTGGCCCTTTCGCTATCGTGTTTTTACTTTACGTGGAATACGACATTACGTTTATACGTAAGGCTCAGTCAGAGATGAATGTGATGTGGCGTGAATAGCTCGCTCTAGCTAGAACTGCTGTTAACCTTTTTGCGGGCGCGTCTGTTCTTGTCTGGTAACATTCAAAGCGCGGGGGAACCGCCAGCAATGAACACACACACACTACATTTACGGCAAATCTGTGAA
>JAMZAV010010710.1:0-20875 GCA_024449915.1 Sweltsa coloradensis
CAGTTATGAAAAGTTTGGGCGAAAGTTTTGAAATTTGAGAGCAGCGCACGCCCCATAATGTTGCAGTCCAATAACGCCAGTTACTATTTTGAGTCCTTGCTTTTTCCCCCTGTCTCCCACAATGTTGTGCGAGCGACATGTATTCTTCTGCTGATTATGAAAAACGTATACTGGAGAGTTGGGAGGATGAATATAGCTTCCAAAAATTTATTCAGATTTAAGGCTTTTATTTGCCTATAAAGTAGTATGAGCTGCAAATAGCAATGTATATAGTGGAGCCATCCCTTTCTTATACTGCGAGCTTTTAGTCTTTAAGCGGTTTCCCCACCCCTCCCCGCCTTACATACAAACCACGCCCAGCTTGTCTTGAATCATATTCTTGTTGGTTGACACACTAGCGAACACTTAGTGGTTATGAGGGAACGAGAAAATCTCAAATATGTGGGGTTTACAATAAAAATCTTGCGACTAGCGTCGACTAAAGAATTGTCACGTGCAACATGAACAGCTGCGACACGATGAAACTAGGGTACTGGATCTAGTGCAGCTACGTTACTTGTCGCAAGCTGTACAGTGTTGAGTATTCAGCACACAGTGTTGTAGAATCTGTGGATAGGATTGAGAATAATTAAGCATGCGTTAAGGCAATGATTGTATGCTTTATTTGAGTTCTCTTCTCAGTCATCAAAGAGAATGTTTCTAAGCGCAATTGTAGAAAACTGATTTTACGAGATTTTTATCAAGTCGTATCACAAAGAGTGATTGTTTTGTCTTTGAGCAAATATTCTATAAACTAGGAAAACGCTCAGTTGGACGCGTTGTTGAGCGAGCACCGGTACGTGCAACATGACCCGAGTACGACATTTCCATAAGGCCCACCACACAGTGTAGGCCTAACTGGATATTGACATTGTACACTATACTATTCCAACATCTTTGCAATGTACTAATTGACATCATGCCTTCTAAAGTGTATCTTTGAATCTTCACTGCCTCCTTAATTTTTTATCATTTTTCGAATTATGATTACCAATAAGTCTTTAAGGTCTTGACCGATTTAGCTGAAAATTTGGAAAATAGGAGAGAATGTTAACTTATTGACCCTGCAAAATTTCATAACGATCGGTACATTTTTATTTTTTTATTTTTTTATTTTATTTTTTATTTTTTATAACCAATGATCGGATTTTGTTCAAAAACTATACAGCAACCCGCCTAGGTGGTATGTACATGTGTGCAAAATTTCAGGTCAATCAGAGAAACGGTGCGACCTGTATCGAAGCAGTAACAGAAAAAAAAACAGACATTCGAGCCATAAGAGTCAAGTGGAGACGCTCGCTACGCTCGCTCAATTATTTTTGGTAACAACATTAAGTTTTGTTTTCTTTCTTTCTAGGTAAGAGTGAACTTGTCTTTGAGCAAATATTCTATAAATTATATTTGGTAACAACATAAAGTTTTCTTTTCTTTCTTTCTAGGTAAGAGTAAACGCTAAGTCAGGCCGGGAGTAATGATTCCGTCTGTGACTACGCCGCACTGGTGACGTATTCGCATGATTTACTTCACATCATACACATTTCTTTAATTTCTTTATTTCCATTTCAAAAATAACTATTGTTTTGTTTTAACTATCATCATCATCATCATCATTTTATTTCATGAAATTTTGTAGGCTTAGAATAAGCCATCGTTTTAAGGATGTTATAATTTATTTTTCGGAAAATATGATTTTATATAAAGTTTATTTTTTTTATCAAAATGTGATTTTAAATTTATTAAAAATAAGTAATAATAATGAAATTAGTATATTAATTATTTGTTTACATTATTGTTACTGTTAGGTTATATTAAGGAATAAGGAATTTCTATCATGTTTCTTCTATAAGAGAAGCCCAAATTGGCAAATATGCCGCATTATTGTCATCGATAAGCCATTTCGTATATACAATTGACTGGTCTACAAAGGCAGCCTTGTGCACAAAAGTCCTCAATGTAAATGAAATTTCGTTTCTACTACGATACAGTGAGATATTCTATGTGGCATCTTAGTTGAGTGTGGAAAGAAAGTCTGCACTATGCAAGATTGGCGACCTCTTCTATGCAGGACTTTGTGGTATTTACTTATTTACGAGGTCAGTGCAGCTTTGCCTTATGAACTGAAGCCTCCGAGCGTCATCAGACCTGTGACCCGCAAAACATATTACATAAATAAAACTCGTGCACTCTCTAGAGGTAAAGTCGACTTAGAAGGGTTTTGCTATAACCAGCCTAGCTGCAAGCGTCTCCGCACTCTATTTACTATTATTAATTAAAAATCAGATATTATGAACTTTGTCGAGATGTTTAATAACCATGTAAATACATTGCGCATTAATGTTGTTACCTTGGGCTTATATGTTATATTTATTAATAACATATTATGTTCCCATGTTTTAACATTTGTTTTAAATGCTATTTTATTCACATTTGATTTTTGATTGAAACACACATCAATTTGTGTTACGTTGTTGAAACTAAGATTATGTGAATTTCACACGTATAAATCCACATATCGAATCTGGAACTAAACCATTTGCATTAGAAGCAAAAACAAATCAACAGAAACAGTTAAATGCACTTTCTGTACGGGTCTTTTTTATGAGAGTGTTAATATGATTTTGCAATCTGTGCCAAAACGCCATTGTTATCATTTACAGTGAATCACCACATTAAATATAAGGAAGATGAAGACTGAAGACAAATAATGTTGCCTACCATCCTACTTCTAAATACACATTTAACATTATGTATATATGACTGTCGTTACTGCGGAACCATCATCACGACAACAGTATAAAAACGCACATTATAAGTACACTACTCACATTTATGAGTATTCCTACTATAGGTGAATATTGTGATACTTTTCTACAACGAAGCTTTCAGTACCAAACTACTTTCTCCTACAAAGTTTTTCTCATCAAGATTATCCATTGAACCGGAGTTTCAATTTGAAAAGATCAAAACTTTTTTATATTTTTTTAAAGTGTGATTTGATTAGCGAAGCGAAGACTTCAATTTCACTGACCCCCCAAAAAATTAGCTCGGGTGTTTTTTTTTTTTTTTTTTTTTTCTGTTTGTTCGCGCTCTACCGGACAAACGACATCATGCGATCTTGATAAAAAATTGAAGGGGACCTTCTAAATCTCTAAACTTAGAACTGCCACGTATTTGGGTACAATCAAAGAAATATTTCTTAGGAATATCGTACTTTTACGTTTTTTTTTCTATTTTAAATGTGATATTTTCGTTATATTTGGGCTGATTCTAACCAAACGTGTGGGGCTACAACGTTCATATTTTACATGGAAATTAATGTAATAATGATGTAGTACCTTTTGAAAGAAAAAGTTGAAAAAAGGTAGCCAGAATCCATAGAAATAAAGGTTTTTATATGAGTTTTTTTAGGTGTATAATAATAAACAAGTAACTATAGATACTTGACAACAATCACCTACAATTCGTACAAAAAACAAGTCTTCAGGCCTCCAGATATTTGAATTCTATTAATTGGTACTTTCATAGTAATTAGTACTTCGTTATAAAAATTATCCTAATTTAACAAAAATGATTTTGCAATGGTACTTGAAAAAGTAAAGAGATCTCACGCATACTAAAAACTTACAAAAAAGCTCATCCATGAACGCTACTAGAAAAAACTTTCGCGAAGCGGCCTAGTTGTATCATCATCTCATCAAACTCTCAATTGCTGACGCTCAGAAGTTAATAAACGTACGACGAGTACTTATTTCATCAATCAGAATATGATTGTGTTTTGACTAGTTTTGTATTTTAAATTTAATTCACACTAGGCCTATTTTCTAAAAAAAAAAAAAATGGAAATTGTTAAACAAAAATATGATGACTTGAAATGAGATACCAGATAAAAATTATGTATTTGAAAATGCAATTATTAGGAATCTTGCGACATAAAGTCGTATTTGATAATTCCTTCTTATTTATTTTCACAATAATTGTGAAAAGTTTAACGAACAATCATAGTTGAAAGAGCAGAGATACACTAAAATAATGTACCGACAAAGTTGGCTCGAGCGTTAAGCGCGCGACTCTGATTCGGGTGGTCCCGAGCTCGAATCCCGTCGAGACCGGCAATCCTGACTGATGGTTTTGTCCGAGGTTTTTCTTCAGTCGTTAATGCGAATGCAAGGGATTGAGTCCTATTAAACAGCCCTCGGACATTTCTTCACAATTGTCCAAGTTCACCTGAAGAGGGGCATACATTGCACCCTATAACGGGTTTAATTACCACGGTTAATTTTTTTCCATCAGCGGAATTAAAACCCGTAAATTACTGCTTCGGAATCATGAACACTATAACCACTGGACTTAAAACCACTGGATATCTTCATGCGTCCTACTAATAGATAAATTGCACTGCCTTACTTTTAATAAGATATTTCTTACGCCAAGCGGTTCGCATGAACATGAATACATCTAATTATTTTCTGCATTATGAATTAGTTCATTTGTGTAACGCAATTATTTCAATTCGGTAACTCATAGGTTTTTATTTCATCTTAGTTTAAGAACGAACTTTTATCGGAACATTAATTGTATTTGATAAATATTGGTTAAACTCCCACAATATCATTTTACACAACTTTATTAGTATGTTAATGTGGATGATCCAAAGAAATGTATTGGATTAAGCAGGAATGATTCGTATCTGCACTCAGAAATACTGAAAATACCATGACATTGCAAGTTAGTGCTTCTATTGATTAAATAATAATATGGTTATAACTTATTTTCTAGCTCTACTGACCGACAGCTTCAGGTTGTATAAAAGTAGCTTCAATTTCATTTTGTAGGTGCTTGGAATTGGATAAGTGATATGATTAATACAGGAAATCGAAAACACTGTTTATTCAAGTTTATAATACTTGATTCATTATTCTAAGAAACAGCAAACAATTCATTACAAAGGAGATTTAGCCTTATTATCCCACCTACGAACGTTAAAAAAGCTTGAATAATCACATTTACTAAATTCTTTTAAAAACGAATGAGAAATCTGAATAAATGACTCAGTTTAATCGGCTTTTGTATAATCTCTTATCCCTTTTAATTGCATTAAATTCGCGAAAAACACGGATTATCAATCCCGAATGGGTGAATAAAACTTCTCTTTCGCGCCAAACGAGGTAATTATGTGGCTATTGCTAAAAGCATGTACTTTAGTGTGAGGATACTACTAAGTCGCGGGGATTTTTACTCCGCTAAGTCAACCCTCTCCTTCCCTCTAATTACATAACCCTAACTGTGGCCAACGACTACCCTGGGTTTACGGATGTAATTATCGCTACAGTTTCCCATTAGTTACTCTGAGAGTTCGTCAAGGTTGTCGACGTGAGAAATATGCGCGCAGGAAAGATGTCATTAATAAGACGACCACACAGTTTGGTAGTGGACCAAAGTAGCCTTGCTTGTGCAAAGAAGAATAAAAAGTTTTGGTCAGATCAGATATCATATTAATTGACTCAATAATTTTTTGGTAATATTCCTCACATTTCCACTTTAACATTCAGAATTAAGGTGTGTTTTTTCTTGTTCGAAGAATATTTATTACATTATGTTCTTCATGGTTTGACGTATTCCAATTACTGCGCAGAGGGTTCTATTAAAAGTTGTTATTTAAAATGTAAATTAATAGCCCAAAGGAATTTACCACCAGTTAATTACTCTAGCAGATCATTTTACCGATAAGATCTTACCTTAAGCCTTCATTTCCTAATTAATATTTAAAACTGCCGTGATGTTATCGTAGTGCCTAACGTCAGACGAGTATTCAGCTCATTCTTATGACATTTTACATTTAATGCATAATAGTGATATCGTTGAGTTAAGAGCGGATGATGCAATGCAAGAAGATAAATATGCTGATAAATAATTTTAAAATTCAGCTACAATATTCTTGTCTTATTTATGATTTCATCCACGCTTTCGACCGTCCCTATCATATTAACGCTTATGAATGGTTTTAGTTACCTACATAAAAAACGCAGTTGTTTAATTTGTCTTTAATGCGAACCCCCAACTCAAACCCTCGCTATCGGGCGTTCAGTAGGGCTATTCTCAATTTAAAACTGCTCGTACAGCACAACGTTTTAATTAAAAAATAACCCGCAAACGTTACAATGTTTTACGTGCCACGCCTGACATAGCAAGGCAAAAACACAGCTTACGAATATTTCACGAGGGTTTTGGGTACAGAAGAGTCAGATTTGTAAAAAAAAAAAAAAACACGATTGAAAATAATATTAAATGCAATGGAAGGTTAGGTATGTGTAATAAATCGATGAATATTGGATCTCGAAAATATTTAATATAGGCATGTTAGGCTTAGGTTCAGTATAAATATTGGCAATACCACCACCAACGAGGAAGTCAGATCTCTACATGGAACTTAGAAAATTGTATTTTCTCCGTAGCATCTCTTATCTGCTGACGTGTGCGTGGGAGGTAAACCCTACACATACAGTCTGGAGGCCGTTATTTTAGCAAGGAACACAGAGACAATGCCAATACGCATTCGTTTGACATTCGATATCTACGTCTTGTGATGACATTTAGAAGACGGAAATGATGAAATAAAATCAACGCCGAGATAAAGAAACGAGACAAAACCCGGCACCTCCACCAAAACACAGACTTTTTAGTTATCACGCATCCAGCAACGAGTATTATAACTTTTGTGTTGTTTGTATTATTATTTATTTTAAACGTAAATCCTTACTGAATGCAATGGACATGTGCTTTATATTTGGAATATATTGTTCCATGTGTATCTCATAAGCTCTGAAATGCTTGAACGATGATACAGCGCAGGTATTTCTTGAAAACACACGACACAAAAAACAACCCCAGATGACGCGTCCTTTAACGAGTTTTCTTTATCGATTACACATTTTCCATATCATCTATTCAGTGCATGTATTTGTATTTTTTTTTTTTGAAGTTCCGTCTTTGAATTCACAAGCGCGATACAGGAAACAAAATTGTAGAAGGGGTTTCATGCTAGAATATGTTACTTTTTTGTTTTATTAGTTATGATGGATAGGGTTAAAGGGCACACAACATGAAGGTTGTTAATGCCCGAATAGGGGTTTGAGTTGCATAGTTTCGTTTTTTGAACCAGTGACCCTTTATTCTTACTCGGATGTTAATTAAATAATGTTAATTGGGGATACAATCTCAAAAAAAAAATTTCGATAATTTTCCATCGGCTAAAAATAGGCAATTTAAACTTATACACGAAGTTTATATGGTGGCACAGAAAGGTTTATTTTAATTTTAAGGAACCTATGGGCAAAACTTAAAAAAAAATTGTTTCTTGTATTTTTTAAACCCTGTTTTTATAATGTTGTAAAACTTAAACTGGTTAATTTTTCTGTGCCCATGTGGTAATTGTATCGGTATAACTGAGTTTTCATTTGTTTAAGTAAAGTTTTTTCAATACACAGGTAAATGACGTTTGCATACAGGATCTGTGTATGTAGATAAGCGAAAAATGACTTATCACCCCTTGGTAGAAAATCCCTTTACTTTTAGCGTAGGTCCCTTGAAATTCTGTTACAAAATCGTATCATTATTGTAAAACAAATTACTTTAAAAGGCAATTAATGTTTTAATTCTTACTTTCATAACGTGCACGATGAAGCGCATAAAAATAAGCAACCCAGCGGCCACACGAGCCAATTATAAAGGCATAATTTTAATGATTCATGATGATAATTTATTTACAATTTTCTGCTCATATTTAATACTCTTTAAATTCAATCAAGATAAAAATTCATAATGAAAACAAATGGCTTTTTTAGGCAACTAATACGACAACAAACATTTTTCAACACCAACAAACACAAACTCTAGTGCTCAATGACAATATTTACACGTCTCAAATAGGTAATGCGTTGCGAGGCTACCGCTAGAGTGTGTTGTCCACCATCCCTTGATACCATAGCACTGGTAGCAACATGACTTTTAAATCATTTTCAAGAGATTTCAAGTGAAAAATAAATATTGAGATAGAGCGTTGTGGAATATGATATGCAGCTAATTCTTGTGTGGTCTGGAGTCGATAAGGAACATTATTTGGGACAGAGTGGTCCCAGGGGTAACGGGATGAAGTATGTGCCAGAGAAGATGAAGTAGGTCGATCTGACACATGTAAAATAAAAGGGGGTAACAGGAACAAACCCTAATATTTCACACCGTTGTTAAGGAATTGAACAAAACCACAAGATCAAGTAATGACCACGACTTCACCATAATTAGCGCAAAGAACATAAATAACAATAAGTATTTGTTGTTTATTCCCTTCAAATAACAAATCAGATAAAAACATATTAATTTATTTTTTCCTACACCAGTTACATTTTGTCTCAAACTATTCATTAATCCAGTATTTACTTTTTGCGAATATAAGCCGAATAAAAATAGCTTCGATGATTTTATTTCGTATGTGAAACGTTTGGATGAGAATAAATTATGATCGTGGTAAGAGCGTTATTTTGAAACGGTCATGAAAGCAAATGTGAAATGTGAGATATCTAAATTGTTGTTCTGCAGATTTCCTCATTTCAACAACCTAATGAAAATGTATATTTTATTACAAGAGTACGATATTGAATGACATGGAATTATAATGGCTACCTTAGCTTTACTTCTACAACGAGCCAAAGAAGATGATTTGTTACACGAACCACGAGATCAATCCCTCGTTATACCAGGTAATCTCTGTCTACTGGCAACGACCTTTCACTCACATCCGGGTTTATTTTTGCTAAGGCCTTATTATAGAGCATGATTTTGAGTTGACATGTATATTTTTTAGTTTTGAAATGTGTATTCGGAGCTGGAGTGGTGACATTAACTAGTCTTAAGGTCGGGTGTCGTGGTAATGTGTCCCTGTAGGTATCCGAGTGAATGGTCTCCGCATAGAAGGTACAGATACATCGTCGTTTAAACGCGATACACTTATTTGTAAGGTCGCTGTTTCAATAGCTGCACCAACAAACATGACGAAGGGATTTCAAAGGTTTTTACTGTGGGCGAATGCTGGGTTTGATTGAGCTCATCTAACGCCCATTTAGCACTTTTCTTACGCCGAATACTTCAATCACTTACACAGTCACCTGGATCAGATTCATGCCACTATTTCACCCTCGATTAAGCGGACTTAAGGGTTAAGGGTTAAGGGTTAAGGGTTATAGTTCAAAAGCATATTCCTGAACAATACCTGAAGGGGTTTATTTCCAAGAAATCGGAAAATAACAAATAAACATTAATGAAGTGTTTCGGGCAAGGAGTTCAGAGTTATCCCCGGTGTAAAATATTTACAGGACTAGGGTCCCTAAAGACTGTCGATTCTATTCATCGAATGCTGTAGACATGTGAATGAAAATCTCTCATACATTATTAATAATGTCATTCATTACCTTACGCAGGATGAGCGAGGGTTTATTTCTCGAATTGATTAGTCGGGACTTGTGGGAGACTCGGGTTCGAACCCCGATCGGAATGGATTTTTAACTTCTGAATTACATTAAAATATCAATAGTAAACCTCTGAATTGCATTAAAATATCAATAGTAAACCTCGTCAGAATTTCCGGTAGCCGGGGTATAAATAGGGTTATAAACGTAGAAATACATTCGGTATTAGACTATCCTGTAAGATCAAAAAACTCATTTATAAAAAAAAAATACATAATATTATATAATTATAAATAATTAATCATATCCTATCGCCATACAGTATAAACTCCAATTTGTGTGTTTTAACTACGAAAAGATAATCAGCACACGTAATTGTAACCTCCTACGAAGTACATGGTTTTAGCCATCTTGTATCTATTCTATCCTGGGCCCAGATGGAACGTTATTGAAACAAATGCGATTGATTCTTTGATTTTTTTCTCTATTTCTTTCATGTTGTATTTGAATACGCTTGAAGGCATAACCTACGTGCCTCCGTTGCTGCATTGGAAGTATCATCAGAGGGAATAAAAGTAATCGTGATGTATCGGTGAAGGTTTGAGCACGTATGCGCCGTTCAATCGCCATCTATCTGCTTGAAAGTGTCCGGGATTCCTAGTCTAGACACAGGAGTAAACATACTTGCGTGACTCTCTGTCAACATAAGCGGTATGAGGCAACCAATTATGTGAACACTGCGATGAAGACGGCGTATTGTATACATAGATCGTGTAAGACGTGCATTTGACATTCGTATTAGGAAGTTCGAAGCAGACTTTAATTCAAGGGAAGCTCAGGTTTGATAAAACGTGAAATAGGACTCGATTTAATTTTGAAGTAAAAATTGTGTAAAATCTGTTAATGTATCGTTTCTTATCTCTTTTTTCTGAACTCTCAACATTATTATTAACATATATTTTGTGATAATTATTACTATAGGCTTTTCAGTATTTCTAGAAAATACAATTTAAATATCATGTGAATAAACGTAAAATTAATTTAATGAAATTTAGCGTAAACTTAGTACTGACAACATGAAGTTGTGGTAACTGTCTATAAGGAAACTGAAATTAAAATTTTTAAACTGTTGAATGATCTTATTCATAAGTACACGTGAATATTCATTACAATTACACATGTAAGTGTAACGCGATAATTAAGTATGCTTCAAATCATTAGGCTTGATGCACGTGTAAAAAGTTCGTTCGTCGATTTTTAATTACTTTTTTTAACACAGAACGGGTTATCGGATCGGTCTGATTTTTTTGTATGTCATGGACCACATATCAGGTCATATACCGAGTTTCAAGATTGTAAATCGTTCGGTACGGCGTGTGCAGATTGCTGAAAACCTCCCAACTCGGGTAGGAGTAAACAGGGTAGAGTTATCATCGCCTACTAGCAGTCGCGTGCGCTTGGCTGCGGGCGAACGACCGTCGCCCTAGATAGCTCAAACGAGCAAGAAATGAAGAAGCGTAAACGCAAAAAGGAGACTACCTCAGCTTAGATAATATTTGGTCTGTTCGACGACTCATTGATGACCTCGAATAGAAGGTCCTCTCTCCCACCCCCCTTGTTATGTATATTAATGAAATTACCGCCGCGTACAAGTACACAATTTAAATATTTAAATTGAACTGAAATTAACTTATAAATAAGGCATTAGCTTAGCCCAAGATACATTCATACTGGATAGAAAATGGTAAAATTAAGGATCGGATGTTCACATAATTTATTGGATGAGCGTAGCGAAGATTCCATTTCACTACACTGGAGAAAAAAATCCAGAATGTTTCATTTTTCTTTCCTTTTACTTTTGTATTTTTGGATGTTTGTTAACACGATTTCGGCTAAACCAATACTCCTATTTCGATGAAATTTTGTGGAGGTCTTTGAAATCTCTGAACTTAAAACTGCCACGTCTTTGAGCGCAATCGATAAATTATTTCTCATGAAAATTGCAATTTTACGCTTTTTTTTGGATTTTTTAAAAATGTCTTCGACTTTAAACAGATACATGCTTTATCCGATTGTAATGATTTTTTCACAGAACCTTAATTTTATGAATTAATGTATTCGTGTGAAATTTGAGCGCAATCGAAAAATTATTTCTCGTGATAATTGCAATTTTGAGATTTATTTTTTTAATTTCTTTGATATACAACACCTACATGCTTTATCCGATTGTAATGATTTTTTCACAGAAACTTAATTTTATGAATTAGTATATTCGTGTGAAATTTGAGCGTTATCTAAAAATTAAGTGTTAAGAAAGTCTCAATTTTACGCTTTTTTCGTGTTTAACAATTACGCTCATCCAACAACGCGCCTAAAAAAGCGTTTGCGAAGCTTCCTAGTAATTTAGTATCTTTAAAGCTATGTTGCCAAGACGGTTCAATTCAATATTAAGATTTTTTTAATTGAAATAGTTAAATTCGTTTAAATTTATTTCAATTTTAGACTAACAATTATATTTTGCTACACGTTTACAAAAACTGACGAATCATTTAATTATTTCCAATTAAAACGTGAAAATCGTTGTGTATATTGTGTTATTGGGTTTTTAACCTGTCTCTAAATGAGTTTACATCTGACTACTGAGTCACATGAACATTAAAAACCTAATTCGCATCATTATTGTGAAAACTTTGTATGAGCACATTTCCAAGATGCCACTAGTTCGTTTGTAAGTGCATCGTATCACGCATCTGATTCGAACTTTGACGAATAATTCAATATGTTGGTTGTAGGACTGTTAAATTCTCCTCGGCTTTGCTCATTCTATTGGTATATCAAATTATATTCTAGTTCATCTTGTCGACATTCTGAATGTATCAAAAGTCAACGCGCGCTGATAGTGTGTGTTTTGTGTTTGCGACGCCGTGAACCAAATAATAAAGGAGCAGTCACTGTGAGCCTCTGTGGCTTAGCCGGGTGGGGCACGAATGCACACATGTCAGTGGCACAACCACACGGAATCGGTGATGTTGAAAACTCTGCCTACATCACGTTGATCTGCAACTTTTTCTCTCCAATCAACCCGCCCCCAAATTCATTCACTCTCAAATTTCATTGTGTGGCTCGTTGGTCTTGTTGTTAGCGTATCTGCTTCCAATGCAGAAGGTCCAGGGTTCAATTCCCGCTAAAGTCAGTAGTTTTTTAACTTCTGATTTGGACTTAAGTCCATCAGTTTGTGTCTTAGGAGTTTGTAAACGGTGACTTTGGAGCCGTCCTAGCAACGAAGCACATAGTAAATTCAGAGTTGTTCTGAATCGGCCTTGTTGATTCTGGCGTTGATTCGCGGGTGTTCGCACTGTCCATACCACTGATTGCTTTATTTCCTAATAAAAAATCGATCTTTGGTTGGTTTTATCGCTCACTCGTCGATTGCGTCGGGGCCTACAAGGTTGGCTTGATCGCTTTGATTTAAAGTCCTCCACTGAAAATCAGTTATATAACTGAGTGGGTAGACTCTAAATACAATTTTTTATTTATTTATTTATTTATTCATCAAATTTAACCGTGTATGATAAAGAGAGGAGGAGGAGCCTGGCCTATTTTACTTCAAATGTGTATACGTATTTCGATTTATTTGGCTCACAAAGTACAACGACTGATTAGAGAACACTGTCACATGCACTTAATATTGCTTACAAATTAAATGCATTGTAATGATAGTGATTGCTTCTGTACTCTCTGTTTCAAAAAACTTGACTCTCTGTTTTCAACAACTTGACTTTAAAGGGGTGTTTTTTAGTCTTGTAATTTAGTACCAAGCCATGTAATTAAATAAACATTGTTATTTTATATTTTTGACCATGACCAAATAGTATTGCTATCATTTTTTAATCGTTATTTACTTATTTCAATTTTTTGTTTTTATGTTAAACGTATTTGTATAAATGTAAATTATTTCTTTTCATTTGTTCTTAAGGATTCCATTATGAATGAATTTGTTTAAAAATAAAGTTGTACTACTCAAAATCATCTTAATAACACGCTTATTTTAATTTAACCAAACAAAATAGTTTGGTAATTTTCATAATAACTAAATTTTTTTGTTGTGTGTAAAATCCTTGTTAATTCATTTCAATCTATTTCTAGCAATATTCAATTTAAAGAGCTATATTTCATCTGAATAATATCATGTCTTAGAGTGGAGTCTCTCCAATAAATGATTTGTCTACCTTGAAAATTCGTTGTAAAAGTTACGTAATTTTACAATGGAAATCGGAAATGTAGTTTCACAAAAAACGAACATCAGGAAACCTCAGCGATGCATTCACGGGTAGATTCCATTACATGCTGTAAGCTGACATAAAACTTCATGAAGAAAAACCTTTGTCTGCCCACCGGCAACCCTATAGCATGGTTTGGAAAATGAATTTTGCGTCCCTTTCTATTTTCAAGTGACATCTTTTACTTTTTTTAAGCTTACATCGTACATTTTCTATAAAACAGTTCTTGAAATTTTATACTCGTGCTCCGTTGAGAGCCATTACGAAGCCATTCTTGAAAAATACCCCTAATAAATCTGAAGTTATACTCTCCAGGTTTACCTGGCCGCAAGTTTCGAGGGCAGCCTCTTCCCGAGCATCAGTCTTGTTGCTAAAGAAATACATTGTGTGGTGGAAACTAGCGGGATGGGAGTCTGTAAACGAGACGAAACTCGAGGCATTATTAACTCAACCAACCACTGTCGGAAGTAATTGATTACCAGACATGTACATGTTTTTTCAGCCGCCTAAAGAACAGAAAGATGTTGGGAAAGTTAGAAGATAACGAACGCCATCATTCACTCCCTACGCACTTCTGACTTACAATAATTAGTTTATTTGAAGAACATTTTACATAGTTTAGTGTATAGTCTACAATTCTCCAAACATGTTTATGTTATCTACTGATATTTAACTCTGGAATTATGTTCATTCTACCTTTAAGGCTAATTATACCCGGTACCTAATATTTAATAAGCAAAAGTAAATGTCATACCTATGCACTCAAACTAAATTAACTATCTATCTATTGATATTTAATGGAGTAGTTTGTTTTTCTTGGTAAAGCACTTATTTTCAGCGTCACTTACGACTCACATCTTGATCAACGAGTGGCGTCGTTCCAAATAATTTCCTCAAAATTCGTTTTACCGCGTAACGTGCTGCAAACCAGCAAAACAATGAGAGGAGTACCTAATAATTCGTAACCTATACGGCTAATTCCCAATCATTTATAAATATCCCTTACTACAATTGCTATAAAGCTTGCCTAAGGATAAAAGTACCGGTACTTACCAAAAAATATCTGTCATCTGGGGCTCAAGGTTGCAGCCCAACCCCCCACAATCATCAAGCAATCAAATTTCAACCTTAATGACGCCCTTGCCATCAACCCATGTAAGCTTCATTACTAACCATGTAGCGCATGAATAACAATGAAAACTGTACATTCATGTATCTGTCGTGGAATAACTTATAATTATATTAGCTTTCAGTAATTGGTGGTGCTAGCTTGGATATAGCGCACTGATATGACACAAAAAGTGACTTGTTAAAACTGGACACGTACACCCAAACGACATGTTATGCTTGCTGCATGTCGACGCATGGTGTTGGATGGTGAACGGGATTCTGATAGTAAGACACAAATAAAATTAAGTGTTATTGTATGTAACCATTATGTTTACGGAGAAAATTGTTACTATTTTAAACCACTTGGAAAGAATAAAAAATGTAGTCATTCGTGCGTCTCGCCATCTAGCGATAGTTTGACTACTTGCTTGATAGTTGTACGTATGATGTCAGGTTTTTAGTACTGGAAGACTGTTTCGAATGGTAGCAGAAAGCGAGACGAAGCGTTTGTTGATTATTAATTGTAATGTGATGATCATTTGAGCAGTAAAAGATAACCACAAATTAATAATTCTGCATTCATACATCTCGTGTGAACGAAGGTGACAGTGAACTGTAGAGAAAAACGATTAATGAGTAGATAACATTGTTGTGACGTTTTATTCGTAAATGAATAGCAACGTACAAAGCCCCTCAGTCGTATCCTATATCCTACCCGTCAGTAATGATTGGCGGGCCTGATAAAGAGAATTGAATGTCGTTCTCTGCCACTCAATGCTAATTTACTCTGGTGGTCTGGACCAATGAGGTACATGTATTGGTCTGGATACTGATTCAATCAGATTGCCTGTGCGTTGTTACGGGCTTTCAATATGGTCAGAACTCCATCCACGTACGCCTTAGTGATTTAAAAGAATGATCAGTTCGTTTTATTAAGTTTTATTTCATTAATGTTTATCCTATTTAGTTTTTTAAACTGGCTGACAGAGAAATACAATAAACTCAACTATACAGGTATAAAAATTATAATTGCTACACAAACACGATTCACAGAAACGCATACTTTACCATATCTTACTAATATAAGCAATGTGAATTACATAAAGAGATAGAGTGCCGCACCGCGAAAGATAACATAAACACAAATAAAACGTTTTCGGGCCACGTGACCTTCCTCAGTGAGTGGAGAGACGTCACACAAACGATATTGCGGAGCTCGTTGGTCCATTAGAGGTTAATCCCTGTTTTCAATACATAAAACCCTGAGTTCAAATCCCGGTGCATCAAAAGGTTTTTAATATGTTAAACCAACTTGAAGCCGTCGACACGATATTAGACTTACATCAAAAGTTACTTTGATACCGTTTAAGCAACGATGCAAAAGTTAAGTAGTATACAAATCAGTTGTTACAACTATGAAGGACAATAAGTCCACCTGCGTCATCGTCAACCGTACGAACAGGAACCGTCAGAGGTTGAACGTCACTTAATTCAACGCGGTGCTCATGTCGGGAGGTCGTCAGTTCGATACCAGAGACTGGCAGTCCTGACTGAGAAGATTTTATCAAGGTTTTGCTAAGCTAGGCGAGTGCTGGAATCGAGTTATTCCAATAGCCTACCCTTATTACCTAGCTAGTCGTGTGAAGATGGTCACAACAGGTACATCGAATCGAATGGTAATCTAAATAGTTTGTAGTAGTTCGGAGTGATTCTAGAAGTTATATCATAGAAACTATTGGTTGGAAAGTACCCCAAAAAAAGAGATTGATTTAATATCAAGTTTTGTATAGTTTTATTGTTTTAGGTCATCATGAGCACGTAATAAGTAAAAATATAAACATTTTTCAAAAAGTAGGCAAAACATTTTCAGATATGTTTGGTAAAAGTTATTTAATAATTTCATTTCTCACAAGTCTTAGTTTTATAATCAACACACAAGAGCAGATAAACGTCATCATACTGAAATGTTACTGTAATATAAAAGATGCTGAGTAAGCACATTTGTAAGCAAATGCCAATGTTTTCGAAGTCATGCAGGTAAAGTAAAGCTGAGGTTAACTGCTGGAAGTAGCCCGTTACGTTAATTCATTCCCAGCCATTTACAATTCTCATAGAAACCTGAGGCTTTATAGTCAAATGTAATGGGATAAGTATATTACCTTGCATGCAAATATACGGAAAAGGCACATTCAGTCTTACATTTGATTAGTAATTTTCTGAATAGTCTGAAAGCAGTGATGGTAAATTATAAGCGAGTAATGTTCATCTACATGCATCGCTTCTCTGTCATTCCGTCTGTGTGTACGTCTCTTCTAAGATTAAAACTCATACATAGCCTCCGATCGAAATGCGTTTTTGTTGACATTGCCTTGGTTATACAGAATGTTTTGTGGCACATTTTGTCGGGGGGTGACTGGGCGGGACTTTCACAACACAAGAGCTCAATTCGATCTACCCAGAACCTAAACCAAAGGGATTTGAATGCGGGGGAAATTCTATTTGTGCATTATTCTTCAAAAATCGTTTGATTAAGAGTCTGCAATAGCAATGATTTCTTTCTGGAACTCTTCCTGAAGCCAGTCTTTATTAGATTGTTACCGCACTTCGCACTTATGTTATGGGCATGTACATACACTTTACAGTCTTGTGTACAGGCACAAAAAAATCAATAAAATATATAAATACATTATGGATTTTTAGGATTTGAGATTTTTTGTAAAACCATCAAAATTGGTCTATCTTTGACTACACAAGAGTGACAACAGGAAAAGTTCCAAAAAAGTTTCAAATTGATATATTTGACTTGCTCCCAATTTGTTAATTTTTACTAGGATGTTAGTTTCCTCATTCGTGCTTGGTATCTACATTGATAGTTTTCATTCCAAATTGTGCTCATTAAATTGGTGACGGTCGGTTTATAGACGAGAGGAAAACGAGGAAAAATAAATTAACATTAATTTACACAAATATTGTCTTTGCTTGTGTTTACATTGTGCTAGGAATTCTGGGAATTCTAATCAACCCAGATGCTAAAGAAATACTAGCCACAACCTTGTCACATCTCATTGTTATTAGAATTGAAATACCTTACTCTCTACTTTTAAGACATTACAAAATAAATGTTATTCTCACATTTGACATCCCTTACGCAATACACGCTTTGTATTTATACAATTACGATAGAAAAGTTTCACATTATTACTATCCATTATTCATTTCAGCAAATATGACATTTATCTAGAAGAAAATGCCTCTGTGAATCAATTTGGAATGTTCGTGCAACAGCGCGTTATTCTATCATAATTTAAACCCTTATTTCGCTTCCCCCACAGAAAAAACACGAAAGCTCTTTCTGAAAAGTTTTAGAAAAGTCTCTGGGGACACTAAGCCCCAGCATCAATCAATTATAGCCGTGGCCTAGCTCTCATGATTGGCGTTGTTATTGTATGAATAAAGGCTAGGAGACAACTTTTGGTCGCACACGGTGTAATGTAATTAAAATGGAAATATTTCCCAAACGACAACCATCATATTATTATTATTATTATTATTATTATTATTATTATTATTATTATTATTATTATTATTATTATTATTATTATTATTATTATTATTATTATTATTATTATTATTATTATTATTATTATTATTATTATTATTATTATTATTATTATTATTATTATTATTATTATTATTATTATTATTATTATTATTATTTGTGAAACAGCAAATCGACAGATCTTTACAAATTTAAGACACCGTTAAACCAACGCTGGCTGCGTATAGTAATGCAACTGGAGAATGTCAATATTCATTTTCATAGGATGGATATAACATATGAAATAAGAGCCCCCCGCCCTCCCCCTCAGTATTGTACCGATAGAATAACATGATGGTCTTAAAGGTGTATTCACCCAGTCAACTTAAAAATAAATTTTCTAGTGTGTAATTCTAAATTGTTAAACACAAAATAAGTAGGTTGAAAATCCCTTTAAAGACATTTACCAATAGGCCTAACCTGACTCTCACAGATTTCTGGAGCCAAAAGCTTAAAAAATAATATTTAAAATTCCAATTCTGAGATACGATATTTTAAACTGTTATTTAAGATTGGGACTTTCCTATAGAATGTAAGTCAAATTTTTTTAACGAGAAAGCCTACCTGTTCCAGCAAGAAAAGCAAATAACTGGTGTCTGCCAAATGAGCTTAAGATAATTTTTAATGTTACATTTTCATACTTATTTTGTTATATCTCGATGATATTTTTAAAACTAATTTCGCATTTTTTTACATTTATGCATATATTTAAATGAATTTTTTTTGCACTCTTCTGGAACAGTAATACCAATTACATTGCTGTATTAAACATACATTACATACATACATACATACATACATACATACATACATACATACATACATACATACATACATACATACATACATACATACATACATACATACATACATACATACATACATACATACATACATACCCAGCAAACACGTATGTGGTTGCCCGCACTCTACCCGCAGTCCCACCCAATGTGGATTCTATGCGGGCAGCCCACACGGGCCCCATGAGAAAGTGTCTACCGGGCCGGCAGTGGGATCCATGCGGGCATGCCCGCAGGGGTGACATGCGGGGCTGCCCACAGTATGCCCATATGGTTTAATTACTGATCGCATGGCACCCACAGTATACCCGCATGGTTTAATTATTGTACCTGCATGTCACCCACAGTATACCCGCATGGGTATACTGTGGGTGTATATATACTTATATCGCAGACTTTCACGGATTGAATATGCGCACATTGTATTTTCAGGTAGTCGGTGTAGTTTTATTTAATTAGTTCCAACGCTGGAATTAATAAAATCAAACCACACGGACTACCCAAAAATACAATCCCATCAATTTGGCACCTACTTGCTAGCATGTCCTATTGGTCGGCACCTACCTGGCACTGGGTCGGCACCTGTCAGCATGAATGTTTGGCTCAGCAACCCACGACTATTCCACTCGCCCTAGCGAGTTAAATATTGCTGATGGCGAGTGTACACTTTAATCAGGTCTATTTTATCCACTCGCGCAACTAGCAAAACTTCAAATTGTTCGCTGTTATTTATCAATCAAATAAAAATAAAAAAATAGTAAATTTCCAATGCTTAATGCAAATAATTGTTACATTGTTTCAAAGAGGCGGGTCAAGTCACAATTAGATGTGCAATTAGTCAACATCAAAATTAAAAAACAATAAATAGTGGTGAAAACACATAATATGCATTCTAATACATTGACATGTCGCATTGATTGTGGAGCAGAGAGTTTATCTGTCGGATAAGGATGGTCTCGGGATCACACCTTCAACAAAGACTACAGTAATTGTCATGTCGATAGCTACTGGTGTAGTGGGAATGGCTACATGATAACATAATCTTAAATTTTGTCAAGCCATCAGCTGGTTGTGTGGTCCTAGCATTGTTATTGGCCTAGGAGCTTTTGCTTGCCAGCTTGAAAATGTGGCTTTTAAAAGCAATAAAATTTCTAGAGGAGTACAAATTTAATTATCTACGTGTAGTACGCAATTGCGGTTGCCCACAATCAATTCTGCTAAATAAATTAAAATTATCTACCAATACTATAGTCTGCTAGCGCACATTTTGGGGCGGCCCGACTTTGGGGGGCCGAAACGGCAGTTTCCCATCTCCGTGGGCGGCCGACTCGGCGACGTACGCGACCGGAATTTATTTCCGAGTTTTAGTAAAAATACACTCGCACTGTCGGCCGCCGACTTCTAAAACACTTTTCGAGGTATTTGCAACTCGGCAAATTCGTGCTCTTTTGCCCACCAAAACGCGGACCAAAACGGCGGCCGACGCGGCGCCCAAAGAACGCGTGCCGCCGTACTCGGCACGACCACCGGCGTGTGCGCCCAAAGAAACGCACCGCATTGACTTTTTCGCCCATCCTCTTCGTTGGCGGG
>JAMZAV010010711.1:0-22501 GCA_024449915.1 Sweltsa coloradensis
AAAACCCAAGCTGACCCCAGAAACAGGAAACGGCAATGGATAATGATGATGATGATTTCTATAAAGTTTTGTTGTTGTTTGTAGCACCACGGAATATTCATTAACATCGATGACATGATGCAATGGTAGGCCTACTCTTCGCAGTACTAATTTGAGCGGCGGACTAGTATCGATTGGCCGCTGCTGGCTCCGGAAGATGTGGCTTCCAGTAAGAGGGAATTTCAAAGGTTTGGTTTGAGATTCGACTTGTAAAATAACTTTCAAATAGAACCGGGTTGCAGGTTCAGTTCATATTCATTATATTCATCATATTCATATTTCGAAACGGTTTGCACAACCCTAATATTCGTGTAGGCCTACTGGTAGGTAAGTAAGCCCATATGAACTCAATGAAGGATTAAGATAGCCCAAGCATAAAATGTTGTAAGAACATTGAACATATCAGTGAATAAAGGTTCAGAGTGTATTGCACATTAGACTTACTCCTGCTGCTGAATGACGGAGTGGTGAGCTTCATTACGCCGCATCATTTCAAGCTGCATTTCCATTTGTTGATGTTGCATAACATTAGCATGCATAGGTTGCTGGCGACGAATCTCGTTCGACTGATTGGCAAGAGGCTGCACTATGACGTTCTGGTTATGCGCCGGTATGCGCTGAATGATCACCGGCTGGTTCGGCATCATGGGATTGTGGTTCTGTTGCACCTGATTCTGCATCCTTGTGGGCTGCTGTTGTTTCACTTGGTTTTGAATGATGGAATGCTGATTCACTCGGTGGTGAGCGTTTACATTATGAATAACCATGGGTCGGTTACCTTGATTCGGGATCATTGAATGATGGATCCCCTGCTTTTGATAAATAACATGTTGCTCACGCTGTTGAATCAATTCTTGCTGTTGTATAAACTGAACTTCTCCCACGTGTTGACTCAGTATACCTCGAGTCTAAAAATACAAACGAAGACATTGTTATGTTTAAATATAAATAGACCTAGGAAATAACAAGGCATAAAATAAAAAGGAATTGTCAAATTTTACATTTATCAGGGATGCACCAATGAATGGGCAATCCTGAGTCTAAGATTAAATATGCCAATTCCAGTGTTGGGTCAGTTTCTTTTTAAAATGAACTTTCTAAAAGTTCAGTTCACAGCTCAAATAATGAACTTTTAAAAAGTTCAAGTTCTTTTAAAACCTAAAATTTTGAGAAGTTCAAGTTCGTCTAAAATATGAACTAAGTTCTTTTGAAAGTTCTTTTATAAAAAAAATATCACTATTTTAAGGCTGGCCTAAAATGAAGAAAAACACGAGGAAAAACATTAGGGGTGTGCGAGTATTACTTTTGCAAGTCGAGTCGAGTTCGAGTAGTAAACAAAAATCGTCAAATCTATAGCTGTTTTTGTACTTATGTAGGCCCTATGTATATCTATGCATTAATTTTATGCTTCATTGCATTAGCATAGCCTTTGCACCATTACCGGTACTACCTATTTTACAAGGTACAACCATACAACCTAGTTAAATTCAATTCTGTCTACACCTACACAAGTGCAATTAATTAAATCAATTAAATATAGGTACGTCGACCAGCTTGTAAAATTACCGCAGATAACTTAGCATTTTAGGCTTCCAAGATTTTTTTTCGAATTAGTTGGCGTGCATCGTTTTCACTTCGAGAATCGTGCGTGACCTTGTCAAAATCAGCTGAACGTGCGTCAACGTAGGCCTACGATGGAACGACGATTTGTTATAGATTTGAAGCGTCGACGGCGGCTGCTCGACGCACGGAAAGAACTATCAAATGAACTTTCTAAAACCGAAAAGTTCGTTCTCGGAAAGAACTTTTAAAAGTTCAAGTTCATTCATTTAAAAAAAGAGTAAGTTCACTGAAAAGTTCACAAAAAAAGAATGCGTTCTTTTTAAATGTTCCTTCCCCAACACTGGCCAATTTCAAGATTCAAATTTCCACAATTTACCAATGTTCACCTGAAGAAGAACTTCTTAATCTACTGTGTTTGTATTTTGTGCTGTAAGATAGCGCCAGTAAGCAGAGACGAGGGATTTAAAATCGTTATGCCGATTTTCTAACCTTCTGCGGCCTCCCCCCCCCCCCCCCCGTTCTCGTTCACTTCCCTCTTTGCATTTATTTATTTAGTTTATTTTTATTATCCTTCGATATGTTACATGATACACATATAGGATTTTCAGATTATTAAACGAGGGAGCGAGCGCCGAGTGTCTCCATTCAACTCAAACGGCTCTCATTCTGTGATTCTGTCTGTCTGTACGTCGAAATCATCCAACGCGGACAGATTTTGCTGAATTTTAAACAGACATCCGTACAGTTTACTGAGAACTGTTAACAAAATCAGCTAGATCCATTGCGATTTAAGCCTAAAATAAAAAAAAATGTTTTTTTTAAAAAAAAAAATAATCAACAGTTTGTTTAGTAGCATAGCGGAGAGATCTGCGTGGCTGACATGGCACAGTGGTAACATTTAGCCTACCGCACGGGGGTTTGGGGTTCGTGCCCGTTAGTTCGAATTTTTTTCATATTTTTACCCCACATATTTTTTTTGAGGGGTGTTAAAGGGGAAAATAAAAATTGGGTGATTTTGTTTATCTGGAAATTTGTTAATGTTTCGCGCTAAAAACTTTTTGAACACGTTTTCGCTTTTTTGAATTTTTTATTGGATGAGCGTAGCGACGAAGCGAAAACTTCAATTTCACTGACCCCCCCCAAAAAATTTAGCTCCGTTGTTTTTTTTTGTTTTTTTTTTTTTTTTTTTTTTTTTTGCCCGTTTTTTTTGGCAGTTCCCGGGGAAAAACGGCAAAAAGCGATCTTGATGAAAATTTGACGGGCCCTTCAAAAATCTTGATTTAGCGGGGGCCCGTTTTTGGGTACAATCAAAAAAATTTTTTCTCATAAATATCGCATTTTTACGATTTATGGACATTAAGGTTATGGTGGTGGTACCTTGTGAAAAAAAGTTGAAAGGTAACCAAACCCCATAAAATAAACGTACTTTTACGTTTTTTTTTCGTTTTAGGCGATATTTTCGTGACATTTGGCCGATTCTACCAAAGGGGTGGGGCACAACTTTTCATATTTCCCATGAAAATTAAGGTTATGGTGATGAGTCCCTTTTTAAAGAAAAATTTTAAAAAAGTTACCAAATCCATAGAAGAAAGGTTTAATATGAGTTTTTTTGGGTTTTAAAAACCTTAAAAGAAACATTTGAAATCGACAAAATCACCTAAATGCATTCAAAAAGCACTTCAAAGGAAAGTGGTCCCCTCAAAAAAAAAACTTACAAAAACGCTCTTCCCTCAACGCGGGGGGACTTTAGCGTTTTCCTAGTTTAAATAAGGGGGAAAAACCCCAAAAGTCTTTTGTTAATCGAGTGAGTGAGCCTGTGTAAACCCGGGATCATTTTCCCCATACGGGCTGATCCGCCTTAGGTATATGGGAGAAAGGGATGTTCCCGGGACTCAACACTTGGCTCACTTTACTCGTTTAACAAAGACTTTTGGGATTTCCTATACTTTAAAATACAAAATAAAATACCACATAATAATATTTTATACATTAAAAAACAATTCATTTGACAAAAACCAGAAACAGCATATTTGCCTAATTCTGAGGCCTACTTAATTTTTAAAAAAATTAAAATGAACACTGGGGGATCTTTACTAGCTTTCCATAAATTTGATAAGGAAAAAAACTTTGTTTAAAAGGTACGTTTTAGTTGCATTTTTAAGATGCCGAGATTGTGGCTCTTGACTTAACTGGTAGTTGTTTTATTATTGACAGACAAAGGGAGGTGGGGCCCCCCTTTTAGTATAGGTGTGTACATCTGCGGAAAAGGATATTAAAGCAGATCGGGTTTGCATGGGAATGTATAGAAGCATTGACGGGAAGAGATGTGGGGTTTTTTAGCGAAAAAAGATCGAGGCCTTGAATTAGTGAGCTCGGAGTGGAAATTTTAAGTTCGGGAAAAATATTTTTACATGTTTACGTCTTGAAGCTCCATCCTGATTCTTTAGCTCCCTTTTGCAGGATAAAGCTAGGAAAACCCCAAAAATAAAAGACCATATAAAAAAATTTGGGAGTGGGGCATGCCGTGGGAAGATAGTTTAAGATGTTGGGGGGACATTCCCTTCATCTTCTCAGCATGAACAACCCCTTTTTATTTTTGTGGGTACCTTGTCGCTTGCGCGACCAGTCAAGCGTCTCAGACAGCATTAACCCAAAAAAAATCCACCGCATTGGGGTCGGGGGATGATTTTGTCGTTTATGCGAATGAGAGGGCTAGATTGCGGAGCATTTATTGGGAGTGGAATTTTAGATAAATTGTTTTTTGATGGTTGAAGTGCTAAAGATTGATTTCACAGTATGTGGACATCGTGGCGGCTTGTTGATTTGATTCAATGTGTAGATTACCCAGTAAATTTCTAGGGGCAGTAAGGTGGTGGCACCAATCATCTACAAATTGAGTCACGATACCTCTGTTGATGTGTTCAGTCAAGTCATTAACGTATAGTAGGAAAAATAGTGGACCAAGGATGGTCCCTTGAGGGACTCCACGTTGGATCGATTGAGGTTGCGATATGTGAGACGATATTGTGTTCCTATTATGTTTGCAAATCTCTACCACTTGTGTACAATCTGATAAGAACGAGGCAATTCACCTGTTAGCAATTCCTCTAATCCCGAGCAAATCAACTTGTTTAGTAGGGTAATGTGGTCAATTGTATCAAAAGCTTTACTTAGGTCATAAATAATCCAATTGCATGGTCACCTTGATCCAGAGAGTCATACAATGCAGAGAGTCATACAATGCTGAGAGAAAATGAAAATTGCAGTGATTGTAGATTTTCCTTCTGGAATCCATGCTGTGAGGAAGCATTGTATCATGGCTGAGTAGAAAAGAGGATAATCGTTTGAACATTATTCTTTCAAAAAAAATTTGAGAATGAAGATATAAGAGAAATGGTCTGTAGTTATTGGGATCCTTCTTTTCACCTTTCTTTTATACAGAGGGAACTTTTAGTTTTGATGGAAAAACGCCTGTGAAAAGTGATGTGTTTATCACTATTGCAAGTGGCTGTGCAATAAGATCATGACATTTTGCTAAAGTGAGCCTGGAATTCCATCCGCGCCGCATTGCTCCGGCAGCGGCCATGGGCAATACCACGCAACTTGTTTAAATGCGGATTACGTTCAAAGTGCGGTGTGGCAGGGGCAAAAACATAATTTTATCAACCTCATAGCCAAAATATGAATTTAAAGCTACATACTATGTGTCATAATCAAATTACAGCTTACAGCTTATTCTTTCAGAATAACCAAAGTTCAATGGAATTGCATTTATATATTTTATAATATGACACAAGAAGTGCAATGTTTTTTTTTTTTTTTTTTTTTACATTTCACAATAGCAATTTGAAAGCCAAGAAAAGTGATAAAAGAAATTAGATTGCTACAAAATGCATTCCTATTTGTTCTGCATATGTCACCAACTTATTACCAGCATAGAATATATCCCAACATATGCTATTAAAATATCGGAGGTCTGAATCTTTTTTTTAAATTGGATTGGTACGTCTGTTACTAAAAGTTCCCCAAGTTCTTGTTCTGAGTGACTCAACAGTTCAATATCTTCAAAAATTTGCTTTATAAACTGTTAGTTTATGGATATGAATATGAAGTAACTTTTTCAATGGTCTAACTTTATGATTAGTTGATAAATTGTGGTAACAGATGTACTTTGTTATTTCTTATACCCGATAATATTTTTTAAATTCTATGTCCATAAAAGTTTGTAAAAATACCACTAGAGTCGTAGATTGAAAGCTCTCTTGTAAAAATTGCTTCCATCAGCAGGTTTTAGGTAGGCCTACAGTGTACGATACATTATTTCAAAGTTTCTAAGTAAAGTATCAAAGATTATTCCTCTGGAATTGAAGTCAACTTGGACAAGCTGTTGCACTAGAAGAATCTTAACACCTGGTAGATATTTAAATAACAGTGATGCACCAAAAATAGATTTGGAGCATTTGTAACTGTCAAATTACATAAAATAACTAGTATGGTGGTACACAACTTTTGGCAGCCAAAATTTTACAGATTATTTGAAAGCTAGAGTTGTGGTGAATTACTTGAAAACCATATATACCCAAACCATAATAGGCCTACATATTAACAGTTGAGAAGCCAGTTTCATATGCGGATATTGACACCATTGTGGAACTCTCCCCCTTCCTGTGATGGATAAAAGAGTCACAGATCACATGGATTGGTACAATTGATAAAGTCTGTTACTAGGGTTAATAATAGGTCAGCTTCTTTAATTGATCATGTTTATGCAAATCACAATGAAAATATTATTCAGTCAGGTATTATAAGTGTAGGATTAAGTGATCATGAATTAATTTATTGTGTTCGTAAGATTAATAAGCAAAATTTCTTCCTAAATTTGTAAATACTAGAAATTATAAGAATGTTGATTGGAAGCAAGTAGATGAAGATATCTTAAGTGGTCCCATTGACCAAATTGGTGTGGCGGTAAGTGCAGATGATAAATTAGAAATGTTTGTTAAAGTAGTCGTAGAACCTCTAAATGAGCATGCACACCCCTTGCAGCCCCATGGTTAACAGCAGAGATTAGGAAATCCATGCATAGGAGAGACCACTTGCGCAAAGAATTTAGAATTTTTAGAAGGCAGTCAACGTGGGAGGAATACAAGAAAGTTAGAAATAAGGTAAATAATCAGATTCGTTTTTCTAAGCGTGAGCATTTTAAGTCTTCTTTTGATAATGATATTTCTTCAAAATCTTTATGGTCAGTTTATAATAAGTTGACAGGTAACAAAGAAAAAAAGAGTGTAGCATAGCCTCATTGACAGAGAATGGGGTATCCTACACGTCTAATCCAGAATATATGCTGTTTGTTACAAAAAGTTTTGTTTGTGAACGATGTAGATTTTTCAAGTGAAATTGGTAAGTTTAAAGATTTAAATAGAAGAGAAGCAGAGAATCTCCCGCATAAAAAAGTAACTAATGAAGAAGTCATTTCAGCATTAAACGCCTTAAAATTAGAAGCTCCGCAACAATTCAAGAGATTCCATGCATAGTATTTAAGAAATGCGCATCAATAGTCGGATTATTAGCGTATCTAATTTCCCATTTCTTTCTTGTAGGTGATTTCCCAACACAGCTGAAATTGGCAAGGGTAACGCCTATTTATAAGGTAAAGGTAAAAAGAGTGATAGGAATTCTTATCGACCTATATCAACTCTTCCAATTGTAGGGAAAATTATTGAAAATATTTTACACAAGAGGTTATTACATGAAGTGGATGCATCTAAAGGTTTAAGTGCAAACCAGCATGGTTTCAGGAAAGGTAGGTCAACGCAAAGTGCCCTTCTAGCATTTACAGATTTTATCTATAAAGGGATTGATAAACGTAATGGTAAGGTTGGAGCTGTCTTTGTTGATCTTAGGAAAGCATTTGATTCAGTACCTTTTTTACCTCTTTTAATAAAATTAAAAACCAGGTATAACGTAAGTCCTTATTTGTTATCAATTTTGGCGGATTATTTTTTGAAATAGAAAAATGTTTATAAATCTGCAAAATATAGTTCAAAAGTATTCAATATATTTTTTTGGAGTACCCCAAGGATCAATATTAGGACCCCTGTTATTTATTCTTTATATAGATGATATATCTACTATAATGGGAGGCATCAATTATATCTTATATGCTGATGACTTGGTCTTTTATTTAGAAGGTGTGGATGTCGAAGAGATCGTAAGACGTCTTCAAGAAGTTCTAAAGAGGATGGATGATTGGTTTAAAAACTCAGAACTTGATATTTAAATATAGCAAAACAAATTTTATGATTTTTCATAAGGCTAATGATAGAAGCATGAATGATATTCATTTGACGTTAAATTGTAATGGTAAGTTAATTTCTAGAGTGTATGAATTTAAATATCTTGGAGTTTTCTTAGATTGTAATTTAAATTTTAAGAAACATTATGAATATGTGTGTAATAAACTATAAAGTATCATCAGCAATTGGAATTAAAAGTAGAATGAAGAGGTTTGTAACTGAGAGAATGTTGAGGTTACTTGTAGATTCTTATATTCACTCTGTTATTGATTATTGCTTAGTGGTTTGGGCAGTAAGACCTTCTACTGAGTACGTTGTACTCCAGAAGAAAATTGACCATCTGTTTGATTCATTTCCCTTGAGCCAAGACTTGCTGTCTAATTGTTTCACGATTGAGGAAATGATGAAGTATAGCATGCTGGTAAATACATACAAAGTATTGAAAGGTATGTTTTTAGGTATTCTACCCAATATTTTTAAAATTGTTGATCGTGATAGAAATTCTACTTTAATAAACTCATTGGAAGTTCCTAGATTAAATTCTGAAGCATTAAGAAAGTCATTTATGTACAGAGGCGTATCCTATTGGAATTCAATTTCTTATGATATTAGAAGCCAGTTTACTGATCTAGGAATTGTACAATTTAAAAGTAAAATTGAAGCAATGATAATGAATCAAAGAGCAAAAAATTGATTTTTTACTATTTATTTGTAGGTTATTGTCTTGTGTGTTTGTGTAATGTTAATTTACCTTCATAAGCTCTTATAATTGATTTTGCTTTTCTCTTTGTTTGTTCATTCTTGCTTTGATTATGATATAAACAATGTATTTTCAACTATATTTTTCTGCCTAGATTGTCTGGTTGCCGCCCACTGATGGAGCTTGCAACTTGATTTAGGTGTCCTGTATCATTGCTGTGATCAGTTTTGACATGAAATTTTTTAAATAATTATATATCTGATATAATTATATATATGAGTCAAGATTTGAACACAAAAATGAAGATTGAACCCAAGAATAAAGATTTCGC
Source organism: Sweltsa coloradensis (assembly GCA_024449915.1). NCBI lineage: Eukaryota > Metazoa > Arthropoda > Insecta > Plecoptera > Chloroperlidae > Sweltsa > Sweltsa coloradensis. The sequence goes on from JAMZAV010010711.1 coordinate 8,933, forward strand.
GTTCGGTGGTTTCTTCCGCGAAAGTTTGATTATACTCCCTGATTTGCTGTTCCTGATTTTTGGCAAACCTCATATTCGTTTGAGTGGGATCGTCTAATAAATCAGTTTTTTTCTTTTTGTTTTTCTTTTTTAATGTTTTTTTTTTTTTTTTTTTTTTTTTCTTTTCTTTTCTTTTCTTTTCTTTTCTTTATTTTCATTCTCCACCCTTTTTTATATTTGATTCATTCATTAAATGCATATAATATCATTCAATTTGTTACCAAAATTCTTGTGTTAAATGCATTGTTGTTGTAATGCTACTATTTCAAATATTTACAAAAATGTAATTTATTGCTGTTTCTGCATCTATGTAATTAGATTTATTTAGTTGTCCTCCTTTGTAAATCAGTTTTTTATAACTGAATAGGATAGACGTTAAATAAATAATAATAAATAATAATAAAAGTCATTGCCATACTGCTTTAGAAATTCAATTTTACTGAATAATGAAAACAAAGTTTGATGTTTCATATCTAGGGATGTTAACTGATCAATGTAATGGAACAGCATAAATTTATGTTATGGTTTAACCAGGTAGCAAAGGAAATAAAATATGCAAATATGTTAAAATATGCAATTTTTTATTCCTACAAGGTACAGTCAGGGTCATATATAAATCAAGAGGTCTGAAAGATACCTCTTTCACCGACATCTCGTGGTCAACTCTTGGTGCCATTATTTATATCGCCCTGTGAACTGCATTATCGATCGAATGGAAGTTCCCTAGACTATTTTGATGTTATTAATATTATTTAGGAGGCTTTGAAAGACTCTTGGTCAACAAAATAGTCAATATCTAGAAGGCAGTCAGCAGAAAAATACAATTTTATCAAAACAAAAGCATAAAACAAACTCTGGTGGTTTGCAAACAAGACTGACAGCTAAGATAGAATTATTTGAAATAAGCTAGAAACTAAGGCAAATATAGAAGAAAGGCATAGTCTTAATGCTATGCCTAGGCCAAGGTATCGATATATAATGCTCTCTTTACTGTTCCATGTATATTTTCCTTCTAGGCTTGATAGTTTCTCTGGTGAATAGAGAATTTTCCTTTGACATTATCAGCCATGTTTCTTATTTATGTCGACAATGCAGTTCACAGGGCGATATAAATAATGACACCAAGAGTTGACCACGAGATGTCGGTGAAAGAGGTATCTTTCAGACCTCTTGATTTATATATGACCCTGACTGTACATCTGTTACCGCCTATTTCTTTAAGATTAAAGACAATTTCCTTATAAATTCATATGAAGTTATTTGTATATAAGTAGGAGGTAGGCCTACTATCTTGTAGCAAATTTTGTATTCATGAGAAAGTTTGTTTTGTTGTATTCATGCATCAATCACAGACGTTTAATAATTTCTGACGTAGACCTACCAGTAGTAATGCCTAAACAGTTGTCCAAAAAAAGAATATCTGGATGTAACTGACCAATATTGAACAGAGTAATTATATTTGAAGATTTGATTAACTGTAACCACAAAAGGAAGCATGACCTATGATATTTAGTATAAAATACCAGTTTTAATTCAGACAAAGTACGTCTGTTACCATACTTGGTACGTCTGTTACCAGCCAACTTCTTGCATAGTAGGCAGCATACTTTAAAATACACATGAAGTGACTCGTGAATCTGATTGTGACAAAACGAGGCTAACCTGATGATGATGTAGGCCTTCTCGAGCCCCACACGGGTGCCAATGTGACAAAACGGGCCTGCTACGCTCCCTTTTAAAAGCCCCACGTTGGGCGCCAATGTGACAAAACTCGCCTAACTGATGATGATGTAGGCCTTCTCGAGCCCCACACGGGTGCCAATGTGACAAAACGCGCCCTCTCTTGTTTGTGACTTTAAAAGACCCCACACGGGCTGCCAACCTAACAAAACTACTCTTCCTGGCCAGTGAGTGTAACCAGAAACCTAACCCTACCTAATGTGTATGATGAGATGATTCAACCTAACTAGGGAACTTCTATCAACCATACACAAAAACATAGACTCACCAATCCCACCAAAATGAGTACACCACTGCACTCAAACGAAACTCCACTGAAAGAAACTTATAGAATAATACCACAACTTGTGAATCAGTAATTATGAAGTTACAATGCAGTTTTGAATTCATAGATTGGGCTGTATTCTCCTTTCCAAGGTAGATGTTTCTCATAGGAGAAATACATAACATGTACCTACCTAACCAGTACTGATTTCTGTCTAGAGAATACATAAATCTTTATCATTAATGATTACGGTGTCAGATTGACAGCTTTGAAAAATGACCTTGAAGATATTTTAGTTATATTTGGCCTAAACAGATTGGCAACCTTTAGATAAGTTGTTAAAATACTCATCACCTCGTCAGCTCAAGGACATCTCATCCCTCTAGTGTGCCGTGGAAGAACAGTCCGGCTTAATCCCCTCAACACGCAATGACGATCCAGTCTCGTCGTATTCTCTTGTGATCCGGTCTTGTCCTACCACGATAATATCCTTCCATAGATCTTCATATTTTTGAAGTTTTCTTAAAAACCCCGAACTTTAATTTTTGATATTAATGTTATAATCTGTAGCTCACTGAATAGTTCCCCATGAGTATAAATCTTTCCCAAAATCAAGAAATTTCAAAAAAAACCTTAAATTTTTTTCGATTTTATTTTCCCTTTTACCCCTTTACATTGCTATTTTCATTTTACCCCCCGGGGCTATGCACGGAGCAAATAAAAAAATGAACGCGCCACCCGAGTTTTTCGCAAATCCGGGGCCCCCCCGGGTTCATCCAACTGGGATAAGAGATTCTTACTGTATGTCTAAGATAAGAGTTTTGTTTGGGCAGATTTTGATAAACTTTAAAGACATCGTGCATTCACGTTGTGAAAAGTGGTTTTAAAATTTGATGGCTCACCAGCAAAAGGGAAAAAAATTTTAAAAGTTTCCATAAGAAAGGGGCACCGATAATGTCGCCAAAGGTAAACCCACCTGGGGGGGTGAGCATTAACGCGAGGGAAAACACTTTTCTAGCAAACAGTCCTACTGACATACAAAAACCTTTGGTAAGGCGTTTTATTTCCCGGGCAAATGTCCCCCTTCATACGTGTAATAGCGTCGTTTCGCGCTACCATCCATGAAAAATTAAAATTATAACATTGTGCGAAAATAAAGGCAAAATTGCCGACGCTTTAAAAAAACCCCACGACAATCGATACCCTAACAGCTGAGCCTGGTCACTTTAACTAAAAAATTATGGCTGTCCTTCCCAGTTCATTGATGATGAATGGGAAATGAAGTATCCTGTACTAGTCGGTTCGCTGGTAGAGCGACTACATCCGTATCCGTCTGAAGGCTTTACCGCATGGAAGATTGGGACATAACACAAGTGTCGGCTGTTGTTCATGACAATGGCAGTAATGTGTTACCTTGCGTCGCTAGGGTTTTCAGCTGGTAAGCGAATACATCCGATATCCGTCTGAAGAGCTCTTACCGCATGTGAAGATTGGGGACATAATCAGCATGTCGGCTGTTTTTCATAAAGAAGAATGTGTTAACTTGCGTCAGCTACGGTTCAGCTGGTAGAGGACATAATGCTACCCTTTTCTAAAGAGCTTTACCGCATGTAAGATTGGGACAAAACAGCATGTCGGCTTTTTTTCATGACAAGGGCAGTAATTTTTTACACATTGCGTCAGCACGGTTCAGCTGGTAGAGCAAATAATCCGATATCCGTCTGAAGAGCTCTTACCCGCATGGGGGGGGTTTGGGGACATAATCAGAAATGTCGGCTGTTGTTCAGGCAATGGCAGTAAGTGTTAACATTGCGTCCTGGGTTCAGCGGGTAGAGCGACATACATCCGATATCCGTCTAAAGGTTTTACGCGCATGTAAGATTGGGACATAATCAGCAATGCAGCTGTTGTTCATGACAATGGCAGTAATGTGTTACACATTGCGTCACTACGGTTTCAGCTGGTAGAGCGCCTACATCCGACTATCCCTGAAGAGCTCTTACCGCTTGAAATTTGGGGACAAAATCAGCAAAGTGTCGGTGTTGTTCTGACAATGGCAGTAAGTTTTACACCATTGGGCAGCTACGGTTCAGCGGGAGAGCGACAAAAAATCCACTATCCGTCGAAGAGCTTTACGCGCATGTGAAGATTGGGACATAATCGCAAAGTGTCACTTTGTTCATGACAATGGCAGTAATGTTTTTACAATTGCGTCAGTACGGTTCAGCTGGTAGGGCGAATACATCCGATATACATACCACATACAATCAAACCTTTGTTTTTTTCAACGGAAACTCATATAACTCACTTTAACTCATCATAATCACGTCAACTGAACTGACTCAGCCGTGACTCTACCAACCTCCTTTATTTCAGGAAACTCATTATAACTCACTTTAACTCGACAGAAGACCTTGCGAGTAAAACAAAACTTGGAAAAACCCTAAAACCCATCCCCCCAACCTATCTAATCAAAACACAGGGATTAAAAAATCACCATACCAACTTATAAACTTTTACTCTACATCCCTGACCCCCCAACACACAATAATCAAACCCTACTCTGACAGTAACGTTCATTTCATAAAGTGTCGCACCACTTATTTTCCACCCCCACCAAACTCAAGCACTCTGACTTTTAAAAAATAATAATAGAAAAAACTAGCTATACATGGTGACTATATCTTTTTAAAATTGAAATTTTAAAAAATTCCCTCCCCCTTCCCAGTCAAACCCTCTAACTCGTAACATTCCCCCCGCTTCAGCAATACGTTCACTATCTGTTCCTTCTTTTTTAGCTCTTATCAGTCTCGAACACACAGCTAGTACAATCTTGCTTTTTTCACTTGCCCTTGGTAGGAACAATCATATTTCCCTTTGGGCTTGCCTGCCTCTTTTTGCGAACACTAGATGCTCACCCCTTCTATGACAACTGCTTTGTTTTTTCCGCCCCACTCGTATTACGTCCCCCCCCACTACTAAACCAATGTGGCTTGAATGGAGTCCTTTGTTTATTCGTTTTCCTGCCTTCCATCGCGTCAAACATAAAATCTTGCGCTCTAGCTTTCCCCGGCTTCGACATACACAGTCCTTTGTTCGGTCCCCAGTCCACCCATTTAGACTCCTGACTCGTCGCATTCCAAACTAAACAAAATGTTCTCTCTTGATTAATTCCCAAACTTCTTGTGCTTCTGATGTTTTTTTACCATTTTTCCTCTGCTACTAGTGACTTCTCGCTCACGTTTTGGTCAATGTTATCTAGTTTTACCGTGTAAAATTTCTTCCTATGGTTTTGATAGTAGATTTCTTCCCAAAACATTTAGCCTATCTCTGTCCCTCACCGGGTTCTGTTTTTTTTTTCAGTGTTTTGGGTACCTATTGTTTCAAGCCGGACTCTAACCCTGGTTTTTATCTTTCCCCTAGGTTAGAAAATCTCTCCATTTCACTATCCCCAGTTTTTTTAAACTCCCTACTTTTTTTACACTCTCTACACGCCTCTCTAGTTCGACATGTTTTTTCGTTACTTTTTCCTCTCTCGCTCAACTTTGTCTACTTTTATAATGTTCCCCCCAAATTAATGGGTGCACTCAACGTCGACCCTCTATTTTTTTGTCTAGCTTTTCCAATCTCTTAGTATGGGGCCTCCAACTCTTTTCAGACTCTCCTTGATTTCAGTACCGTTTTTTTCCATTTTCTAGCATCCCCTGAAAATTTTTTTCTTATCTTTTCCCCATGTCTATCTAGTCTTTTTTTTATCTCCTCTTTTACCTCTTTTCATATGATTGAGTTTTCTTCTTGCCCATCTGTAATAAATCTTTTTTAGAAGGCTCCAAGACGTTGATTACTTTACGTTCACTAAACTCGATGAGTGTACCTCTGATTTTATCTCTCTCCGCTCTATGTACCATCCCATTTTAGAATATTGTTCCTAAATTTTTTCTCTAGTATCTCTTCCTCTTTTCACCCTAAATCTTTATGGGACAATTTGCGTGCGCCCTATCCGATCTCTCTTATCTTTCCATCATGTTCATCAATTCTAGGTTCTTCCTCTTCTCCCTATCTACGTTTACATACTAGGGGTTTGTGACCCCACAACCCTGACTCAGACTCCATTTCGACAACACTGACAATATCAACAAATCCAATCTTAACTTCGTACTAAACCCCATGTAATTCTACAAACCAACCTCCTTTAAAAAATGCACGCTCACGACAAAAAACTTATCTTCAATCTCGGGCGATTAGTAATTATTCAAAAAGCCCCACGTTGGGGGCCCAAAGTGACAAAAAGAGGCTAACCTGATGATGTGTAGCCTTCTCGAGCCCCACACGGGTGCCAATGTGACAAAACGGGGCCCGCTACGCTCCCTTTTAAAAACCCCCGTTTGGGGGCCAAATTTACAAAAAAAGGCCCCAAATGATAAGAGTGGCCTTCTCGAGCCCCCCCACGGGGCCAAAAGTGACAAAAGCGCCCCCCCTTTGTTGTGACTTTAAAAGGGCCCCCCCGGGCTGCCAACCTAACAAAACTCTCTTCCCGGCCATGAGTGTAAACCCGAAAATTAACCCTACCCAATGTGTATGATGAAAATTCAACCCAACTAGGGAATTCTATCAACCAAACCCCAAAAAAATAGATCACAATCCCACCAAAATTGATACACCACTGCAACTCGAACAAACTCCACTAAAGGAACTTTGAATAATACCCCAAATTTTGAATAGTAATTATGAAAATAACAATGCAGTCTCGAATTCATAAATTTGGGGGTTTTTTCTCCTTTCCAAGGTAATGTTTCTCAATAGGAAAAATACTAAAATGTACCTACCTAACCCTATGTTTTTGTCTAAGAATACATACACTTTTCATTAATGATTATGGTGTCAGATTGACAGTTTTAAAAATGCCTTGAAGATAATTTTGTTATATTTTGGCCTAAAAAAATTGGGCAACCTTTTTGGGGTTTATTTTATTCCGTCCACATTGGAACGAAAAATACCGGGCCCCGGGAAAAAGATCTTACAGTTGTATTGGAGGGGTACAGGGGCGGGGAGGCAGTAAAGCATCACGGAGCCCCCGCGATTGTGGGGTGATTGCTGACAGAGGACGGTCGCCCGGCCTGTGTGTTTTGCTGTTCTCGGAAGGACGCGAGACCTAAAGAGAATATTGAGGGTCAGGTTGCGGGGGAAAAGTGGGAACCCCGGAAGCAACCACGGGACCTAAGGAATAAACGGCCCCTAGCCGGAATTATTGTGGGAATTGTTTTTTTGGGAAATTAAACCCCAAAAAATCGTGGAATCGTGGGACCTTTAAAAACGGGCTTATGCTTAAAAAATTAATTTCTACTACCCAAAATCATGGGAGATGAAGTGTTTGGGTTTATCCTGCAACTTTCAGTTTGACAGCAACATTGCAGTCTTTTTTTGGTTTATGTCATGAAAAATCACAGTCACAACAAAATAGCAGTTTGTAAAGGTTTTTTCTGTGGTCCCGGTAGTTAAAATTGGGAAAGCTTGGCCGTTAAACGGAGGTTCGGGTTCGAACCCCCGTCGGGGGAAAATTTTTCGACAACTGCTATGAATCAATATATATTCCGGGTCAAATAGCTTCTGAAAATAAATATTATTAAAAATTAATAATTATATATATATAAAATATATGTATTGTATAAGTTCTTTTGTGCACCTGATTTTTACCCTTTTTTATGTTTTTTGTTTTTTTTTTATTTTTATTTTTGTGCTTTAGAATTTTAAATAATTTAATGTAAAAGCCTACATCATACTTGTGGAGCTTTCTCTGTAGTTGGTGCAAAAATAAATAAATGAGTGGCTCTGCTTTCAAAACTTCCGTTAAACACAATTTACCAAAAAAGGTGGGAGGTTTGGGGGGGGGGGGGGGGGGGGGGGCCGGGGAAGGGTTTCTGATGATGGGCGTGACCCTTTGGGGAGTATAACTATGTACTGTTTGATAACCCGGGGAATGAAATGAGCGTTGGGGGACTTTTTGATTGTTTTCGTCCAAAATTCCTTTTTTCCCCCCGCCGCCGGTCAGTCTTTCACTTCCCCGGGGGCAGCAGCGGCAGTAAGTGAATCTTAATAAGCGCTCGAATTTTTTCGTGTCAAGCTCGAGTGAGTTTCGTCACTAACATTTTATGCTGACAAGAGCCAACATTTCGCGGTTTTAAAAGGGAAGGCCCTCGTGTGCGCGCACCACTATTCATTTTTCACTTTCTGAAATGCGTTTTTTAACACTGGTGCTGGACATCAGAAAAAAGCATTCTGGGGCCCAGACCATCGCTGTTCACGTTAAAGAAATGTGTGTTAAATAAAATTCTAGCCCTGGAAAAAGCTTTAGTCCCGCCCCATTGAGGATGGCTTTTTGTAAATTTTTAGTTTGCGTAGGACCACTTTTCCTTTTCAAATGCTTTTTTTTAATGCATTGAGGGAATGTTGAAATTTTTTTGTTACTTTTAATTTTTATTACAAACCTCAAAAAACCCTATTAAAACCTTTTTTCTATGGGGTTTGGTAACTTTTTGGTTTTCGATTTTTCATTTAAAAACAATTCGCGTTAAAACCTAACCAGGGAGCGCAAAGGTCGTATGCCAAAAGGCCGTCCGAAGGCAGATAAAAACACGGGCTGCATAGGGAGCAAGTGTGTTTTTCATGCTTTAAAGCATAATATTTCATTGTAAGCGTCAGTTCTAGAAGTATTTCTACTTTCCAGTAGTTGGGTACGATGAGGTAGGACCATCATTATATTTTGTAACCCCAGCTGCAAAATAACTAGCAAAAATAAGGAATTTTGTCTCGTAATTTGAAGACGTATTTTTTAGAAATTTTTAAACCCTTGATGGCAATACCGCAAATTTCTTATGATTATTGGCCTTTACTTAGGTCTATATGATATGTTATAAAATATTATACCACAAATTATTTTATTCCCCCCCCCCCCCCCCCCCCGGAAGTCAATTATCAAACTCGATGTGTTATTAAATTTTTGTTTCGTCACGCCAATAAACCATTGAAACCTCTTAAAACATTGTATCACATTTAAAAAGCCCCCCATGCGGCTAAAAATTTAAATTTAAAAGGGTATATGGATGGCACCCCGGCCTTCACTAAACTTTATATAGGCCTACTATTATTTATAGGCATAGTTAACAAATTTATATTACCCCTAGTTAAGTCCTAGAATTGTTTTGTTGTTATTTTGGTTGAGATTATGAAAAATATGAGCGCATAAATAATTAAGTCTACGCATAATTATTTGCTGTTCACGGCAGCAGTTGGTACAAATCTCTTGGCATATAAGAATAAAAAATCAAGGTAGGATAGTTTACATTCAATGCGCTGCACAAAATTTTTAAAAAACTATAATCATGGACATATATTATTAAAATAATAATAATTACAAAAATTTCATATAATACCAATTATCAATTAATGAGACTTGCATAATATATACCATGGTTCACAGGGATCTTTGGTTTAGAATGTTAACCCAAACGGTACATGACTCTTAGCCCGCTTTGGCCCTATAAACCGCCTAAAGCACATCATTGTAATAATTAATTACCATTATGGTTTATCGTTTATCGGTTTTGGGGGTATCCTGAAACTGATGAAAGTTGTGAAAAATGTGTCTCAAGGAATAGGAATAGAACTCCCATCTAACCCACAGTATTGCACGGAATAATATACACATTCAGACTTTTGTTTAATTACGCATCACAAAATGTTTTATTTACTAATTTATGACCTTTCTTGCTCGCTAAATAATAAACATGATCGAGTAAATTCATTCTGGAGTTGACCGTGGGCGCTACAATATTGCATTGGTTTAAATTGAATGCCGCCATGCAGCCGCCCGGTATCTGCCTTGGGGGCAGTTCTCCACTTGACCGCCAGATGTCAGCCACTTTGCTTTTAAACGCGAATACATAACCACACCTTACGTACATGTAAAATATGAAAAGTTGTAGCACCACCCGTTTGGTCAGAATTGCCCAAATGTCACGAAAATACTGCACTAAAAATAAAAAATAAATCGTAAAAGTACGATATTCATGAGAAATATTTCTTTGATTGTACCCAAAAACAATACACCTCTAAGTTCAGAGATTTCGAAGGTCCCCTCAAATTTTCATCAAGATCGCATATGCCGTTTGCCCGGTAGAGAGCAAACAAACAAACAAAAAATATAAAAAATAAAAAAAACAACCCGAACTAAATTTTTTGGGGGTCAGTGAAATTGAAGTCTTTGCTTCGCTCATCCAAAAAGTATTAAAAGTGACGACCTGTCAATATAAAGTAAATAATTTTTGACTAACTTTACAAACACCTTTCTTCCACTTTCTTCGTAATCGTAAAAAAAATTTGTAATTTCGGGTACCCGACCGTAAGATCGACGGGTATCCGGGGAGGCATTTTCACTAATTTGCGTGTGGCAGTCACGAGAACATCTCTCAGGACAGGTAGGCCGAAAGGCGTGAGTTGATTTGTTATTGTTTGTTTCAATATTTAGTTTCGTGTTCTACTAATGAGCTAGTTATAACTTATAACAATCTTTCTTTCTTTCTTTCGTTCTTCTCCAACGGTCGGTGACCAAGGCCGCGTAGGCCGAAACGTTCAACATTTGTGTTAATTGTAAATATATGTGCACCTCGTCTCGAACAGCTACCTACAACCTTTAAGGTAAGCTGTTGGTCTCCTCTCGCCTTTCCCCAACCACAAACACTTATAACAATCTAAGTAATTTATGTACTTTCTCAATTTCATTAATCAGGAAACAATTCCACGTAGGTGTAGACCCAATTGATTTTATGTAATCAACCCAGAAATTACCAAATCCAATCCAATCTATTCAGATCTACAATGCACCAACAATCCTGATGTTAAGAATTTAACCGTCTCGGTAGCTTAGGGGTAAAGCACTCGACTGGCAACCGGGAGACCGGGTTCGATACCCCGCTGAGATGGATTTTGTAATTTCTGGATTGATAAACATAAAATAATTTATGTACAGCGCATCCTTGCCGGGCAAGCTAGAAGGGTGTGAACGTTACATAGTAGACACCATTTTTGCAGGGAATTTGAAAATATTTTTGCCATTGTAACTTTCTGTCTTAAGTCCACCCATTTTGGAGATACAGTACGTGTACGAAAACAAACTTGTTTTGGCCGCTATTTTACAATATGGCGACGAAGCACAAGTCCGATCATAAGGGAGATTTAGAATCTTGATAATTAAGGTTTCAGGAAGGTCTTTGCAAAAATTCAGCCTACTTGCAATATTTTCTCTAAAAATCCTTATCCTTTTTAGTTATATTACTTAAATAAATAAATAAATAAATTGTATTTAGAGTCAACCCACTCACTTATATAACTGATTTTCAGTGGAGGACAGTAAATCAAAGCACCAAGCCAACCCTGTAGGCCCCGACGCAATCGACGAGTGAGCGATAATCACCAAAGATCGATATTTTATTTTAATATGAATATAGCAATCAGTGGTATGGACAGTACGAACACCAGCGGATCAACGCCAGAATCAACAAGGCCGATTCAGAACAACTCCGATTCATTTATGTGCTTCGTTGCTAGGATGGCTCCAAAGTCACCGTTTACAAACTCTAAGACAAGAACTGATGGACTTAAGTCCAAATCAGAAGTTAAAAACCTTCTGACTTTGGCATTGTATTATTGCCAAGGACTCACAAAAGCAGTTTGCACAACAAACAAACAAACAAACAAACAAACAAACAAACAACAAAACTCTCAGAGTCTCACCAGCAGCATAAGATAGGCAACTCTATTTTTATCTTTTGGGAGCCCCGACCCCTCTCTCAAAATACTGTTGAACAAGTTAAGAATCCGTTTGTTGTGTATAGAAATCGGGGCACTTTACATCGCACCGCGCAGAATCAATCATCGGTCGCATCTTGCGTCGGCAACGCATCATCTCGTTATTCAAAGCTATCTGTCAAACACTATTCCCTCACTTTCATTTCGATGCACATGTCATTGCACTGTTTTGTTTAACTTAGACCTATGAATGTCCGATGCGTCAGACGATGAGTGGACCTTACTTGTATCTTCGCTTTTCAATTCATTCCCCGGTTGTCTCTCTTGCACTCAACCACTTATAGCAAGTGTCTTTATCTTTACTCTCGTCAGCCGTCACGCGACTCGCAAAAAGATAACAGATGAGGCAGGCGCTTGACAGGCTGGCCGGTGACGAAGACATAGAGAGTGAGGAGTGCCTAGTCACTGTGATGCAGTGAAGTGAACAATGTGCATGTGTGACCTATCGTAAGTGCTCGTTTAGTACAGGAATGCAACAGTAGGTATGCAGTCGGAGTATGCGAGGACACATTAATTTAATTGTTATTCAATTCCTTTCATACTTCTTGTAGCAAACCCTTCTCAGACTGATCCATATGGACTAAACAAATATGAGTTTACCATTGAAATTAGCATTGGAATGGGGCAAACTCCAATAAACATACATTCTGGTTGGTATTTATATTCCAATCAATAACAATAATTATTGACCAATATTTGATATCTATGCCAATCCCTAACTATAACACCACTGGATTATCTGTGTTTTACACGTAGGCCTAACTAGTTAGTCGCTTACTTTTGTGCCTGCATGAGATTTATTTACAACTTGTAGAAACTCTGGTTTAATAAGCCTACTAGTTTTGTAATCGTAATCAGAATCACATACCTTAGCGTTAACCTGCATCTGATGAATCATGTTACTATTGTAATTCGGGATATTAGTGCTGACTCGGCCCCTGCCCTTTACTGAGGCCACGGTTTACGATATTGGCGGCGTGCAGGGGTGTACACAGGCTTGGGCTGCATAAAGTTCTGCACTGTAGGACTTGGAAATCTCTGGCCTATTTTCTGATGAGGAAAACCAGGTGTCCTGAAATACAAATTACCAATATAAGAAAATAAAATTGTTTTGTTTGTTAAGACTTGCAAAAATAATGACTTCTTTCTACACTTACCTTGGAATAGCTGGTATGTTAAACTTCTGCACTGGCCTGATTTGTGACACCACCCCACTCTTATTCAGCACTTGATTCTGACCAGCAACCGCAGTTATTGTCTGGCTACTGACCGGTATTGCGGTTGATGTTGAGATATGCATACGGTTATTGATCGCTTGTGGAGCTGGCGTGGTCGTCTGCACATGATTGTTTATCACACGGGGAGTTGCTGTGGCGACTTGCGTATGATTCACTATGTGTGGAGACGAGACAGTGGGGGGGTTAGGAGAGGAAACAGGAGAATGAGGGTCCTCATGCGCTGGTTTCTGACGCCGCCACTCGCGAGGGGACCCTTACAGCTGGTCGCAAGCTCCATCAGATTATTGGCCGCAATCTGATGCTGCATTGCTGCTTGTTGCTGCTGCTGATGCCCTGCTTTGAGCTCCTGTTTGTAGCTGATGTTGATGCTCTGTTGCTGCTGCAGTGTTGCTGAAGATGGATTGCAGTTGTTGCTGCTGTACT
>JAMZAV010010712.1:0-16575 GCA_024449915.1 Sweltsa coloradensis
AAAATAATATTGCATCTAAGTAATATTCAGGTTGAGAAAACTACGATTTTTTAAACAAAAAATACGACTATTTCCGGGGTTTTGGGTTTTGGGCAAAGAGAAATCAAATAATTTTTAGAAGTCTATCGTTTTGCACGTGTATAATCAATCGAACGAATGGTAGACACACTATGAGACTTCGTGGTTGAACCTTGTCTTTGCTTTACTAATTACAAACACAATAAGTTATGATTTAATTACTTAATTACTCTCTTTGTACTGTTTTGTTTTTCTTGTGGGTTATTTGTTTTTAAAAAATCGGGCTGAGCAATATTTACCAACCCTAGTGCTCAACTAAAAAAATAAAAAATGCGATATTCCGATAGTAGTACGCGAGTTCGATGTTCGATGTTGTGTGTGAGCATATCTCTTCAAAGTTCGCTCCAACAGGGGATTGAATACAAAACTTCCGATTCGATTGTTACCTAGTAGTTGGCATAACGATGCAAATTATTGGAATTTATGAGTGCTGAAATTTAGCTAAACATTTTTACTAGTATTTTAGATGAATTAAACTTCGTTGTTTGTTGGACTCTTCAAGTGTGAGCCTATGCACGGTCCAATATATATATATATATATATAACAATATTGGACCGTGAGCCTATGTTTATTGAAAATTAATGCATTCAAAACTTGCAAAAGTCTCGTCTCGGTCGTGATGTGTGTGTGTGTGTGGCAAGTGCAAGCGAGTGAAGGTAGCTGGGCCGACCTGATATTTTCCCCACCGTCGAGCCGATTTAGTTTGTTTGTTAGTGATTTGTTGGACAAGCGTGGCAGGTCGAAATGAAGCCGACGCAATCCGAGTTGCTACACGGAAATAAGTGATTGCGATAATAATTGTGGCCACTGGCTAGTTTGATTGTTTTCTCTGACCACTAAAGTTAATTTAGATAACAGGTGAACTTACGAAAGAGCCAATATGTGTTTTCCATGCAAAGGGGTCGTTATCCTGCGCGTTATCCACAAAACAAAACAAAACTTTGGAAGTCATTGAACGCAAGCTCACGGAGTAACCAACCATTCATGTATTGTTGTTGTATAATCCAAACTGTCAATGTCGTAAATTGATGGATAGCTTTCGTTGATTAATAACAATATAAAAAATTAGTCATAAATAGCTTCTATAACTATAGTGTGGTTCTTCTAAACTTAAAGAAGTAAGTAGCTGTACTGTATTTATTTTAGTTGCGTATTGCTGTTGTTCTGGGACGTAGGTATATCTGAATATGACGCTTATATCGTATATCTTTGTTGAACACGTATAACATATTTAATTAACCAGGCGAGGCGACTAAAGACGCAGGTCACGTAACGCTGTAAGAATAATGTCAAACTTATGCTTATTTGCTTGTGTGTGGAACTTTGGATGTATTTGCATCTGCAGCAGTACTTTAATAACTCCGACTTTGCAACAAACTTTCAAGAAAGTGTGAACCACTGATTGCTACAAGCAGGTGCAAGTGCAGGTTTCCCTTACAAGGTGTTCGAACTAGATCGGAGCGACCTTTATCCTAAGTGACACCTCGAAGATTGGACTACTTAAATGTCACGAGCACCGTCTGCGAAGTTTACACGTAACATTCACTTTTCTAGTGGAATTTATCTCCTGGAGAAACAAATAGTAACAAAAACCTTCGCCATTCATCGGAATGTGTTTAACGTTCTGCTTTCTGCCTCGGCTTCAATCAAGCAGAGCGCGGTTTGGCTACTTGTAGTCTAATTACGTGGGTTGTTAGCTTGTTGATAGGTTCCATTGTTTCTGCCTGTTCTCGGGATATAGACGTGCATATCCTCCTTCTCAATCGTCCCACTTTTTACACCACACATTTGCATAATTTTCTTTTATCACTTTTTAACTCGTTTCCGTTTGTAAGTTATTACTATTTAATTACTACAAAATGATGCTTATTATGCCTACATCGGAAGTAGGCCTAGAATAAAATTTGAAAGGTTGTTACATCGATGATCGTTTCCGCATTGTACTTACATTTTATGCGTATCTTCGCACACACATGCAAGGTCTAGTGATTTATATTTTAAACTAAACCATTTTTGTTTTGAAGAGTGCCCGCTGGAGCAAGATTTACCAAAGTGCCCCTCTTCTAGTGAAAACTTAACTATGTATTGGGTTTTTTTGGTATTTAAGGGCTCACCCCTTGCTTTCGCACTATCCGACTGAGGAAAACCTCGTTTTACCAAAGGATCCAAATGCTAGTGGTTACCAAGCCATTGGATTCTGTAGGCCGGACCATAATGTGCTTGCTGATGCTGGAGGCTACAGTTTTGGATGCTATATACACTGCCTGCACGTCTCATTAATATGCAGTTTGATCATGGCAGTGCACTGTCGTCGACGCAGTGGCTCTCTGCTGCCCTAGCCTTGGACGTGGTAGGGCTACAGCCCCTGGCAGGAAGACGCTCTCAACGTGATTAGGTAGATCGGTTACAGAAACTTTAAAGAGCCTTCATTCCCAGTACTTAACGACCTTCAAATAGATATCAATCGAAAACCTAACAGTTAAACTGCCTTAGCGATTTGTTAAAGCTACCGTTTGGTCGTTTAAGCCGTCCTTCGAAGTTTACGAGACTTTTAAGCGTCAATTTATTTCAACCTTTTAGGCTAATCGTTCAAGTGGTTGAACTGAATCAGTGGATTTGATCTGGCTGGTTGAATGTTGCACATAAACTGAATAATTCTAAAAAGACGTCAGTCGCAAAATTAGATTTTAAAAAAAAAATCAAGTTCACAATCAGTGGTAGAATATATCATAACGGTATTTTTTATTTTCTGAGATGTGGGCGTTGTTGCCTTATAAGTTACTTAATTAACTATCCAGCAATTTTGTCACGTATCCATTGATCATATTTTTCAAGAAGCAAGTAATCTTACCGCATAATTTCCATTTGAGAAGCAGGTACATGAATGGATTGGTGTTGTATTCGAGAGTGCCAACACTTCAGTGACCTTGCTGGACTATGGTGCACTCTTCCTAGTTTGCAAGTCTGCGCGATCACACTCGGTCACTTTCACTTCATCGTATCAAGTCGAGGAATGTATCTAGAGTCCTGGCTGAGTGGCCATGGATGGCCCACGGGCTCCATTACTTTACAGTCTGTCAGGGCGTAATGGGTTATCAAATTGTCTGAAGATTGTTTATGTCTTCCACAGCTGATCCAATTTTGGTTATTTATCAGCTGCTTGCTTATACCTATGAACAGAACCCATATCGCATGTTATATTATTTTATCATTCAATTTTATTGTTATATAAATATTCCGGTAGAAACACTACTTCCATTAGTCTGCGTTACAATAACACCTTTAGCATTCTGATTGGTGGATACATCACAGCAGAACGTATCACAATTAAGTTGAGATTTTTCATTCGGTGACTGGCTCTCATGCTTGTTTTATTTATTATTAAATTGTAATTATTTGGACATACACTGTTCTTATAACAATACGTTTTTAATTTAATAAATTTATAGTCAAAATATATGACAATGTAACAAGAGAGCTGAAACTTTTTAAGTTTTTTTTTAAGGGTGTTGATTGAAAAATTCAGATATGTATCTCGAAAATTTTGATTTTTTTACGATTTCAACCCTATACAGTAACCAAAATTTTCTTCGTTTTTAGTACCAAAAAAAGTTAATTGGGGCCCAAATATCAATCAACATATGATAAAGTTGTCAGGTTAGGGGGTTGACCATTACATTTATGTGCTCAGATTGTAATGAGCTCTGTAGCCACAGGCTTCATTTCTCATTATAAAATTTTCTAGATTTGTATAGCGTCACCAATATATTAGACAGCTGTGATGCAACACTAATAATACAGCCATTTAGGGCTCAGAAAGCAGTCTGACCTAAAATCCTCCGAATTTGCATATCACCGACCTTGAGACTTAGTTGAGACGTGTGTAAATGAATTGCAAAGTTAATGAGATTCCAGAGTGTATTTTAATAATTGTTTCTCTCAGTTCATTCTACTACCAACAATGGTGTACTGAGCGAGCGTGGTTTAACTTTACGAGTGCCGGTAGCTATGGAAACAATACAATGTTATACTTGCAAGTATTGTAATGCAAGAAACGTGACTGGTGGTAAATTGACCGTGCATTGCACGTGTTCTCAACATGCCCTCAACGATAGTGGAGGTCGCCTTTATGTGTCCCCATGCAGTCGTTCTTTGAAACTGGGTTGTGGGCTTTTGATGGATGCTAAACTGCCTTCTTTAGTATGCCTCCATGTTTTATTACGACGCCCATGAGGTGTACGCGGACGGATATGAGCGCCTTCACTTTTATCGTGCTTGGCGATATTATTTAGGGGAATAGGTCACGAACGTTTTGCACGACGTCTGGTCGACGTTTAGGTTAAACGTTGATGTGCATTGCTCAGTACTTGGCCTTCTCTGTACATAAGGAGGCGTTTCCTGCCGGTTTGTAACGGAAAGCAGTTGCAGTTTACAGGAAAGACAAGCTCCATCCTGTATCTTAAAATTGTTGCAAACGTTGGACAGAAATTTAAGGAGGGATTGGCAGTCTAATGATGTTTATAACTGCATTATTTTCCCGTAGTCGTGAAGAAAAAGATAAACTTTGTAGATACATTTTACCACTTGTTTTAGAACTTTTAAGCATCTAATCCAGAACATGAATATCGATGTTTTTAAAGTAAGGTATTTATCTTCTATCATCTTTTGTTAGTGCCACCGTCTAAAGCAATTTGTATATTTTTATTTATAACTATGTACCGTTTGAGGCAAGCGTGACCAGAGGTGTGAAGTGTGACAATAGATACTCGTGAAAAACCACACTCATTAATTTCGTAAAAAAGCAATCAATTTTAGTATTTTTTTTTTTGAACAATTTTCCCCGTGGGGCCCCCTTTTTTACACGTAACCCCAAAGCATCATTTGTTTTTGGGTCAGTTTTTTTTTTTCTTTTTCCCCATTGAGTAATCATCTAAAACTCGTTTCAAACTGCCAACAAAAGTAATTTCAAAGTATTTCCTTTCGTTTCAGGTGAGTTTTGAGTGCGACACGGTCGTGGTGACGTAGTGTGTAATTCTCGAAATAAGGTTTTTCCGCCCGAAAGAAGAATATCTCTTTTCTGGGGACTTTGGTGATATTACTTCGAAATATAGGTTTGTACCCGCCTGAAAAAATAAATATCCTTGGTCGTGGTGCGTGTGTATTTACTCTCAGAAATAGGGTTTTACCCCTGAAAGAAGTAAGTACCCCTTGGTCGGGGGACGTAGTGTTATTTCTCTCGAGAATATAGGTTGTACTGCCCGTAAGAAATAAGTACTCTTTGGGCGTGGTGCGTAGTGGAATTCTCTCGAAAATAGGTTGTACTGCCGTAAGAAGTAAATACTCTTGGTCGTGGGGACGTAGTGTGATATTTCTCTCGGATATAGGTTTTTTTCTGCCAGTAAGAAGTAAGTATTCTTGGTCGTGGTGACGTAGTGTGATATTACTCTCGAGGAATATAGGTTGTACTGCCAGTAAGAAGTAAGTATCTCTTGGTCGTGGTGACGTGTGATATTACTCTCGAGAATATAGGTTGTACTGCCAGTAAGAAGTAAGTATCTCTTGGTCGTGGTGACGTAGTGTGATATTACTCTCGAGAACATAGGTTGTACTGCCAGTAAGAAGTAAGTATCTCTTGGTCGTGGTGACGTAGTGTGATATTACTCTCGAGAATATAAAAAGGGAGTACTGCCAGTAAGAAGTAAGTATCTCTTGGTCGTGTGACGTAGTGTGATATTACTCTCGAGAATAGATCTTGTACCGCCAGAAAGATGTAAGTATCTCTTGGTCGTGGTGACGTAGTGTGATATTACTCTCGAGAATATAGGTTGTACCGCCAGAAAGAAAGTAAGTATCTCTTGGTCGTGGTGACGTAAGTGTATATTACTCTTCGAGATATAGGTTGTACTGCCAGTAAGAAGTAAGTATCTCTTGGTCGTGGTGACGTAGTGTGATATTACTCTCGAGAATATAGGTTGTCTGCCAGTAAGAAGTAAGTATTCTTGGTCGTGGTGACGTAGTGTGATATTACTCTCGAGAATATAGGTTGTACTGCCATAAGAAGTAAGTATCTCTTGGTCGTGGTGACGTAGTGTGATATTACTCTCGAGAATATAGGTTGTACCGCCAGAAAGAAGTAAGTATCTCTTGGTCGTGGTGACGTAGTGTGATATTACTCTCGAGAATAGATCTTGTACCGCCAAAAAGATGTAAGTATCTCTTGGTCGTGGTGACGTAGTGTGATATTACTCTCGAGAATAGGTCTTGCACCGCCAGAAAGATGTAAGTATATCTTGGTCGTGGTGACGTAGTGTGATATTACTCTCGAGAATAGGTTGTACTGCCAGTAAGAAGTAAGTATCTCTTCATCCTTCTCAGCACAGATTAAAAGCCCTGTTCATAGGATTGTATCTTCCCAAAGCCCCTGTTCTGTTACTAATAGTTGCGTTAGAAGTTGTGAAGAGACAAGTCTTGTAATGCCCTGTCTCCTAAGGCATGCACGATGTATCTTTGCCCGGGACCACATACTTTAGGATAAAGGCTATAATACCAGTGATTTTTTTTCGGGATCGCCTCCTGAAGCTAGTGTGACTATCAGATTGCTACCAAAACTTTGCACAGGTGTTATGAATCTGTTATGTATTTAGGGGCTACACACATCTATGTTGTGTATGTTGTTTTTTTACAAAACAATCAAATCAAATTATAAATAAATAAAATTGATTTTTAGGATTTAGGATTTTTGTAAAATCATCAAAATTGGTAAATTGCAGACTTTTTTTGGCTAATCCGCAATAAAGTTAAGTATCTTTGGCTAAGAGTGACCATATCCTTGCTCGACAACCATGCAGAATTGCATATCAATCGGATAACAACTGGATACAGGAAAAATTACCTAAACATTTTCAAATATTTATAGCTGACTCTTATGTACGGTACTATGTGATTGATAGGTGTGCACGCTCCTCAAATAAACACAATGCATTTAAATTGAGACTATACGAACAAAAAAATACCCATTCATTATTTATCTCATTTTGGGAACGCTTGTTCCGGCTCTAGTGAAGTAAAAACAACGATGGCAACAGCGAATAAACTAAACGTTGTAGTGGAAGTTTATTTGCAGAGTAATTGCGTCCTCGACTAGTTTTTGTTCGATCATTCTTTGTGCTGTTAAGTTTCTTGGCAGTCCGACGGCATGGGCCAGTTTTTGCTTCCGACAGCTAGCGCGGAATAGCAGGGCATCTGCGTTCAGACCCGGACGACAGAAGATCTTTCAGAGTATAGATCCACGTCTCACGGCTTGGTTCCAGGCACTTGCTTCACTAACAGTGTATTTAAATACTCAGATTAGTTATTTATTGACAATATTTTGGTGTTTTAAAATTGTGTGATATGTTCTTAGAAAGAAATGTGATTTTAGGTGCGTAATATCCTACATTTAATTCGTTTAATCGTGAATATTGCCCTAACTCAGCGGCTGTCCTCGTGGTGTTTTGATTTTTCCTTGGAAATATTCAAGTCAATACAAGTTTAAAATTAGTATAGTCGCCACCCACCGTACAATTTGTGTACAGACAAATATCGGCCCTAAATAACACATTCATAAATAACATATTTGTAAAAAGCAGTCTGTGATGTTGTGTACGTTTGGGACGCCAAGCTTTATAGAACCAAGGGACGTAGGCTCGACTTCCTCGATCACCAGACAGGAATTTGTGAAGTCCATCTGCAAGCTTACCTCTAATCGTTTCGAAAATCATTTTTGCAAAAGAATGAAATAACAAAAACATTTAAGGTGTCACAGGCGTTAAGCATAATCTTGGAGATGAAAACGGACATAGGTGAGGGGATTGCGGGAGAGACGTGTTGGAGGAGGGCCTCAGAAGTTCCGCTCAAAATATTTTTAATTTGTCCCTCCAATAGCGAGCCGCAGATTTACGACGAGGCAGTGGGATCTGTTTGTACTGCAGAAAGGTTGAGAGGACGCGAGATGCGCTACACATTGCCCAAGGTCGCACTGAGATCAAATATCACCATTCACGAGCTGGCGTAAAATGACGTGTCGTCCGTCAAGTATAAAGAAGTGTTTACATTCTCACATTTTGTATTGAGTGTTACGAACCCATCACATAATGAGAGGAAAACCAAAATAATTCAATTAAAGTTTAGTTTTTGTCTCTATGCAATGATCATTATTCTATGGAATGAGGGATTGCAAATAAAGAACATTACGCAACATTTGAAATAAGTATAATGTTATTATTATTCTGAATACAGGCTAGACCATCAACATAAAAATTATTGTCAGTAAAATGTGACGCGACTTGGGTTCAAGTCCAGAACAATCTGGTCACAGGATACACACCACTCAACTGCTATAACCTAGACCCGGGTAAGATCCCCGGTCAGGACACAAGTTTTATATTACTGCTATCACTGCATTATTATAATATGCTAGCATACGATACTACAATAATAATCAGTACTACAGTAATAATAATCAGGACAGGTTGTGACGGGATTCAGAACCCGAGACCTCCCGAATCAGTCAAGCCATTGAGCCAACACTTGTCAGTATATTACATACATTGGCGTAACTTGCCCTTATTTTTCGCGGAGCGAACATTGTTGTATCCTCCAAAGATCAATGGTCAGCACAACTAGTGAAAGGGATATGTAGGTACACTGGTACAGTGATAGTCAGTGGTATCATCCAAAAATAATTTATGGGTATACGCTCTTTCCTGGGTAACGAGCACGTTTGGGAACAATGGGGGGTCTGAGGGGGGTTGGCCCCCCAGTTGATACGGGTGCGAAGCGCACAGCCCCAGCAAAAATTTCGATTCTAAGTGTGATAGGAGTATTTTGACAATTTTGTTTTACAAAAACCTTAAAAAATATATGAAAAAATTGCAAAATAAGAAAAATGTATCAACATTTATATAATATCTAAGAAAATAATTAATTTCAAATAAAAGTTGCGCTCCCCCTCGCCCCCCTCTGACCAAATTCGCCCTCCGTAGTTACGCCACTGATTATATGTAAGTAGTGTATAAAGACAAACAGTTTAGGTACTTCACAGTCACGCAGCACAAAGCACATCTTATACTGCTTTCATTACCGGTGTTATAACCTTATTTATTATGTGCATCGATGCTAGGACGACTCCAAGCGAGGCCGTCGCTAACTCACTTCGTTCTCAGGCCGTAGCCTGGCTTTGGTGACGTCACGCTAGTGGGCCGACTGTGCAGCGCGCCAGCAGCTGCCGCGTGTTGTTAGATAGGCGTGCGCTCAAAGACCCTTCCACAATTTTTGAGACTAGGATATGTGGTAGATGTATATACAGTGAGTAAATGTTAATGCAATGATACTAACTATATTTGAAGCAATTATTAACTGGATTGGAATTTTTTCTAAGCGTTTTAACTGCACTTATCTTAGAAGTTAGAAATCACAACAAAACGCATAATCCTGTTTATATTCACAGCAAACGAACTATCTCTTGGTAATTATAATGTAATATGTATCCTTATTCATGTTAATTAATATTCTTTTTATATAAAAATATATAATTAATAAATTTTAATAATTTCCAAGAATCTACTTGTTCCTGTTAACCTCTCCGATTTCACTGGAATAACATAATAAGTTTTGTATTTTATTACATCAACATAATATACACACGCATGTAAACATGCTTAGTATAAAATATCAACATTTTTATCATTTATTTATTAACATTTTTATTTTTATTATGTGCTATCGTTGCTAGGACGGCTCCAAAGTCACCGTTTACAAACTCCTAAGACAAGAACTAATGGACCTAAGTCCAAATCAGAAGTTAAAAACTTCTGACTGTAGCGGGAATCGAACCCTTGACCTTCTGCATTGGAAGCAGATACGCTAACCACAAGACTAACGAGCCACACATCGTTAATTAATTGTAGTAATAGGGGGGGTCGCAGAGCGGTAAACTTTCATTCGGCATATAAAGATATGCATAACAAACAATATCTGAAGAAGAAAAAAATCTGTTACAATTTATTCCCGGGTCAAATGGCTATTTGATCGGGGTAGGTGCAACGAGTCTCGTATGGTGCCTCGCTACCGAGCAACGCAAGTCGGCCCACTAGCGTGACGTCACAGCACAACTCGCAACGCAGTCTCCGGCCTGTACGTTAGCGACGGCCTCGCTCCAAGCCCAAAGTCACCGTTTACACATTACTAAGAACTGATGGACTCGAATCCACATCAGAACTCTAAATAAATCTGCCTACAGCGGAAATCGAACCCTGGACCTTCTGCATTGGAAGCAGAGCCTCTAACCACACGACCAAAGAGTTCATACTTTTACGTATGTTAGAAACCAATACAGAAAAACTTGTGATGAATACAATTGAAAACAGTGTTTTATAATATGATAGGCTATATAGTCGCGTTGATGGATGCTCACCGCTCTCTTTTAGTTTATCGAGAACGATTCTCTAATGTTTATCTTGAGTTTTGAGACTCTGAAATGCAGGGTTTATGATAGAGATAATGTCTCACTCTTACCCAACCAACCCAATGAGACAGATAGCGGGTGGACCCTATGTGTGAGTGAGTGTGTCACACGCGTTTTCTCGCTTGCGTCCAGTGTGTGCTGTTCACTTTCGCCGACAAAGACCAGACATTGCATGCGATTGTGTGTGTGTGGGGGGGGGGGGGGGGGGGGGGGGTGTGTTAGGGAAAAGTGAATCAAGGTCAAAGCAAAACATTTTAGTTTCAGAAGTGTTAGTATTATTTTGTGTTGAAGTTCAACCCGTTCGGCCAAAATCGCTGGCCAATTGAAATTGTCGGATTGTCGATATGCTTACTATCATCCCTTTTTACCAATATTTTCTCCCAGAAATTATTTTGGTACTCAAACAAATGAATGTGTGGCCATGTAAAACAGACCACCCCACTCAAGACACCAAAATTTGAGCCCAAGCATTCATTAAAAATCAAATTAGATATCAAATAATTGTATACTTTTTTTTACTGATACACAAATGTAACAAATCAATCCTAAGTGATCATTTTACCTCCCCTTCCCCAAATCAGCTAGAGATTCAGTGGCCCTTGCACTAAAAAGGTATAATACGGTTTATAATATCGAACTATTGTGTGATATTATCACCTGAATAATTAATGGGATTGCTCAGTTTTAAGTTGCAACAGATTGTTTATTTATTTGGAGAAAGGGCGCGTCAACCGTTAGGGCATAACTCATAACACATGATTTTGAAACTTTGTTTTATTTTTGTAGTAGGAAGTATAGTAGTAGTGTTTTTCAGTGGCGTATCCAAGGGGGCGAGGGGGGGGGTTATGGGGTTGAAGCCCCCCCATGCCCCCCCCCCCCAAAAAAAAAAACAAAACAAAAAAAGAGTGTAATCGATTGAAGAAAAAAATAAGGAGGGAGCAACCTAACTATAATATTTACATAGGTAATTAACAATTACTTACAAAGTCAGACTTTGCACAATAAGAAATTTTATGATTCGCATAGCACTTTAGGTATGTATTGACTCTACAACGTGTTTAGAGGCGTTGAAAATGTCAAATACGAGAAAAAATTCGAAAAAGGCCTCCGGCGGCTGGGGCTTCGCACCAGACCCGTCCCTGTTTGACATATTGACAACCCCCCCCCCCCCCCCTCCCTGGACATTTATGGATACACCACTAGTGTTCTTTATTCATTAGCACTAGTTGCTATTTTCATAGTCAATACAAAATATGGTAGGCCTACATCAAGATACTATGGATGAAATGCAAGCTGACAAAATATTAATCTAACAAGCTACAATAATTAATGTTCCAATACCCAACCACGCACACAAGTCACGACATTTTAAATACTTGTGAAATTTGCGTATTTAATTTTAAAAGGTGGAATATTTTTTTAGTCTTCGAAAGCAAATGTTTATTTTCCAAAATTTTCCTTAGTAGGTATCATGTTTTTATAAAGTTTAAATAAGTTAATTTTATTGTTAATAGATTTTTCCTAATTTTATGCAGATATGACAATTGTGGACTAAGTAAGTTCCAGCTGAACTGCGGGAAGACAGCATTACGCAGATATAATATATTATTATTATATAAACACATGTGTAACCGATTTGTTTCCATATTTTTACATTGTCTGTCTGTTTGTTCCAGATCGGTATATATCTCTTTATTGTACTACTTTCTTTACTGCACACTAATGATTCTCGTTTTATAGTCAGAAGATTTCATCGTAGTAACTAGTAACCGTTTAAAAACTTTGCTTCGGAAATTATATGAACCTTTTCCGCCATCAGGTAACTCAGGTCATTCAACACCCAAAAATATAATTATCAAAAACATGTCAAAGCAAAGATACTATAGCTAAGATAGAACAAGTTTGAAAGACAAAATTATCATTTGAAGTTGATAAAGTTATCTTAATAAATTTTCTAATGACGATGACGTGGCAAATCTACAGAATGTGTCGTCGATCCGCTATTTATGTCATCCGTATGTTGGTTAGGTACTTGCATGGCACAATAAACAATATTCACAAATAACAATGATGCGTGATTGGATAACACGTAAAAAAAGTAAATACTTGTCAGGCATACATTGTCGGAGCCCAGCTTTACACACGATGCATGGCCTTGAGAATAATATCTGGAGGGTATCTTACTATTGCAAGAGAAATGCTTGCTGCTGGAGGGGGGTGGGGACAGCTGTGGACTAATTTATTGCGTTACCACGTCGTTCTTGAAAGGCACAAACAAAACCTAGATTGATATCTTTCATGTGCAATGAGGATATGCCCATGCGAATACAGTTTGTACAATGATCGGCTTTAGATTTTCTCACGTGAATATACCTTTAACGTTCTGATTTTTTTGGGTGTAGTGCCCACAATGTTCACCATTTGTATTTGATTATATCGACACTTACTATCACACCCCAATAATAAAATATAACTACCAAATAGACTGAACCTCATGACGCCGTCTCCAATGCTCATTTGGTAAGAGCATCCGCCCCGACCGCCCGGACAGCGGGATACCGGCCGGGGTTCTATTCCCAGTGGAGACAATTTTAATGCAATATATTTAAGATATTTCGTATTGACAGTCGTGTAAATTAAACACAGAACGACTCCAAACTGGAACACTATTTTACTTTCCATTTTTAAATGGCCTTGCGCAATTGAGTCCGAGTACTTTGTAACGTGGATACTCCAGCTCGCGCAAAAAGAAAACGCGCGGATAGAACCGAATGATCCGTGTTCGACTCCAAAACGAGTAATTTTTAAATTTAATTCTTTGTCTGTTATAATTTGACACGTATCATATACTAGGCTAACAAAGATTGCGTTCCTTTACATGCTATAAAGTAAATATGTTTTCAACATCATGTGCGAGGCGTAATCCTAATATGAACTGATGACCATTGCAGGTCATACTATAATTTAGCATTTTCCATCGAATTTATATCGTATGCACGATTATGATTATGCTGTGTACGTTTCTTATTGGGCTCAGCGTGAAAAATAAAATGGTTGATTCAAGCTTAACAGCTTACACAAAAAACATAATGTCTTACTGTTGCCGTGTTCAAAGCAAACAGTAAAACATGTATTATGCATTGAGTGGTGTTCTGCATTAGCTGAACAGTTTTACTCTGTGGCCAATGAAATTGTTATTTCGAACATAAATAACCATCCTGTCACTCAAAAAGTCGTATCGCCAGAGTGCGCCACTTGCTGGGGCTGAAAAGGCCTAAAATAGCGGCAAAACATGCATTCGTAGTCAGTAGTTTAGCGGTAACTACTCACACGATTTCGGTAATTTTTTGTTTTATTTGGAAGATAAATGTTGAAATTAGAACTTGTGTGATGTAGATTTGACAAAGAAAAGTTTTGTAATTTTTTTATAAAGCTCCAAAGTGAAGGTAAATTTCAAAATATTGTCCAAGTTCGCAATTTTTTATAAGCCATTTTATATACAATTTCGAAAATCGACATCACACAAGTTCTTGTAAATTTTATCGTGAAAAGATTAAAAAAAAAATTATGCCGATATGACAATTGTGGGCCGAGTTCAACTGAAATGCGGGGACACTGCATCGCGCTGATATTATAGCTACTCCTGTGCAGCCTTAAGTTGTAGTGACAATTTTCTTCATCTTCAAGCGAACTATTATGGTGGTGAAAGTGATCTGTGTTATACATGTTCTGGAAGATGTCCTTCGGGTTCGGGCGCAGACAAATCTAACGGAGAACCCAACACTCGTATTATAGAAAGTGAAAAGCCACCTTCCTCACATTTACATTAACATGCACTAAATTACTGCCATGTTACTCTTCTTGTCTTATTACTTTAATGTATCCCTCATCATCAACACTCGTACAGAATGCTGATTGCACTTTATTATTCCCAGCTTCTTTTACTTCATTTACTACAACGGGACGAGGAGTCGTAAACGTGGACACATTAATAATCAACAAGAACATTGAAAAATATCAACGTAAATACGCTTCTTGCAAGAAAGTAGCAAAAGTACCCTGTGAAAAAGTAAGCAATCGTTCATGGCTAGCAAATGCGAGTGGAGCGACGTGCGCAAGTAGATAGCGGACCTTGGCTTGTTACATAGGTTTACCAACACCACGACACTGAGGGTTGACTTGAATGCAGGTTATCATAGTATACGCGTGTACCGCGAGTGATCGGTAGAGATAAGAGGAAAGTGCGGGGCGGCGAGCCGTACGGCGCCCGTATCTACGGAACGCCACTGAACAGATATGAAAATTGGTTCGGAGGCGCACGTAATGGCGTGGGCCACAGTTACTACCTTTAATACTAAAGCAGTAGTATTTTAGTTTTATGGATATACATTTGAGAGAGTGGATAACATAAAGCTGGTTTACTACATTGCATAATGCATATAGCATAATTATATATACCTTACCTAAGCAATTCACAATAATTGATGTTATCCAAAATTCACTATACAGCTGCGATAATAATATATATACTAACACCTGGTAATACACAAATGGCATTAATAAATTACTCGCTACACATATTACGTTAATAAACCCTACTGTCAGATGGTCTGGTAAATATGAGTGGACCAAAAACGGAGCCTAGAAATACGCCATGAGTTGCGTAAACAAGAAAAAGGTTTACGACCTAATAAAATAGAGAACAATTCGTAGTGTAAACGAAGCAAACAATGTTGAAAGCTCACTAATAATAAAGAATCTGTTATTGATATGCGATCAGCGTGTTTTATTATTTATATCTTCTGATTTATAAAAGTTCCATTAACGTATCAGGATTTCGCTCGTAATTGAAGGCAAGGCATGCGTATTATTTAATGCTGATCATATTTAATACCCTAGTTAAACTGCCATCGAAAACATCCCCGTATATTATACTATTTTCTTATGGTGTCCATAAAATGAGACACCATATAAAGTAGCTCGTAAACTCCTCAGCCCATCAGGATCGCATCATAATCCCCAAGAGAGGTAAATCGAAAATTGGTTGCTTGATTGCTATTATGCAAATTCCTTCTTGAGCTTAATTGCGTAGGTTTCAGTTGAGGACTTAGCCATAATTAACTCATCGTGAGGGGTGGCTTGTCTGGACTCGGGAGATGTTTGAGTTGGGGGTTCGAGATTATTGCCTCCAGCTACGGAGTTCCTCCATCACAGAATCTTTTGATAGTTGATGATTTCTTACTTCTCGTACATTTGTATTGGAAACCACTTTTCATATTGAAATGGAGCAATCTACTGTGAACTATTGCTTCCCATTTCCAAAGAAAACGCTGATCTAGCGTTTCTTGTTTTCTCGGCTACTGATTTGACCGTTTCAACTTCCTTCTCCGTTCGCAAATCGCAAATTTAGAATTTAAATTGTGCATCCTTTTATTTTTAACACGTTGGGCGATGCAATTACAAATTCAGAAATATTCACTCAAAATTAACAAGAATCACCCCAACAAAAAATTGACAAACTGCCCAAAATAAATACACTAAATAAATTAAATTATTAAATATAGCTCAAATTAAGCCAAGAAACACATTTATTTAAAAGAAATTCAAAACCTCGTCCAACCATTCATTCATTCATTCATACCAGAGTCCATAATTAGGAGACTAATTCATTATTATGCTACCTTTGCAGTTTGCACGGCCAAAGTACCGCGGCCCTTTACATTCAATTCAGCGCATGGGCAGGTCGTTTTTGTAAAACAGGCGAGCATTAATTTGCCATTTCTGAATAATATTGTAAGGTTTTAAAATGATTTCCCACCTGACGGCAATGCACTCAAGACAAACCAGTCTGGATTCCTGTAGCAAATGCCTCTTATTTATTGTAGGAGTGAGTTATGCGGAGAATAACCAAGTAGGTAAACCTGAACTTGTCCTTTAGTTTTAGGGCTGTTTAACTTTAGAAGTAAAAGTTATGTTTAGCTACACCGTAGGT
>JAMZAV010010713.1:0-46815 GCA_024449915.1 Sweltsa coloradensis
ACTAACAACTTATAATATCAAACGCTTAAATGATGCTACTAAATTACGAGACCAAATTATTGTAATCTGTTCATCTGAATCTGTCTGTGGAAAGGAAACTTCAATACTATGAATTAAACATAGCTCTCCCCTCTTAAGTGTTAACACCCCAGCCAACTTAAGAAAATAATTTGCAGAACCCATTGAAATCAGTCGAAGAGTCTTGGTTTCATTTCAGCAAACTATACGGGTAACCCAGCACAGCTCTACCTCATCGTACCCTCCCCTTAACACTCAACTAAAAGAATTCGTTCAGAATAGAACCGCGCGTTGTGTTGGAATCATCTAAAATCAGAGAGAGTATAGTTGATTCATATCAATTGTTCGTAAAAGTTTGCCCCGACGGGGTTCTAACCCAGAACCTCCGGTTAACGTGCCTAGCTCTATAACTTACCGGACCACTAACAAACCCACTAACTGCTAGTTTTTGTGACTGTGATTATATGCAGACATACGACAAGTGCAGAATGAATAATTATCCTAAAAGCGGCTTTATGCTTGAAAACCTATAGTCTAGATCATATAATAGCAAATAAAATAATATCTTACCTCACCTATTTGACGGTGGCATACCTCAATGATGACGTGCAGCGGAGAGCTTGAGCCTGGGGACAATGAGATGTGATTGCAGAGTTCTACAAGGTAACTGCGTCAGACGACCTTCTGTAGACACGAAAGTACGAGCGAGTGTAGCGTCGAACAGGGTGCCATCACTAGAAAATACAAATAAAGTTGATTTAAGGTTTTTAAATGCTATCGGGGAATATCAATCAAGCCAAGACTGCCCACTATCACGCTAAATTAAATAATCGCCGACTCTTTAGTACAAATATAGGCGCCAAGTGTGCCGTGAGCAGTAGTGTAAGCGGCAAGTATTACGTTTTCATCATTAAGCCTAAACATAAACAGTAGGGCATACTATCAAAAAAACCATACTCATAATAATTAATGTTAAAATAAAAAACATAATTACTACTTCCAACTAAATTTGAAGTACGTACATCTCACGGTTTTAAGTTTAACGCAGTTATAAATCCTTAGCTCTCACCTACTTTCCCACTTGTCTGAATTGTCCCTAAAAATAAAACTTTTGAAAGTTCGTCACCCAAAAAAACAATTTTTTTACTTCCCCACCACCCCCCACCTTTAGTTCACTTCCCACAATCACGTTTCTCCTAAATACTTTTGTATTTTCCAAGAACATTAGTGTAGCCGTGTGTCGTGTTATCTTATCTGCTTCCATTGCAAAGTCCAGGGTTCGCAGTCCCGCAAAGCAGTAGTTTGTAACTGATTTAGACTAATTCATCAGTGTTTTGTGTAGGAGTTGTAAACGGTGACTTTGGAGCCGTCTAGCAACGAAAGCACATAGAATTCAGAGTGCGCGAATCGCGCTGGTGGCGTGATTCCGTGTGCTCCATGTCCATACCACTATTCTATCTTCCTATAAAAATACTATGCCTGTGGTACGCCACTCCCGATGTGCGTTGCCTACAGATTTGGCTAGCGCTTAACAAGTCCCCGCACTAAACACAGTATATAACGAGTGGTTAGGAGGAGAAACAATTATATTTTATTTATAGTAACGGCGCTGTGATATTCTGGCGTGATGCGGTGTTGCACTGTCCAGACGATGATCTATACTGGGTTTTTTTTTCCATAAACAATAAAATATTCCGGGTGGTAGGACTAGCGCTCACTCGCGATTGCCTCGGGGCCTACAGGGGCTTGGTCGCTTTGATTTATCGTCCACTAAAAGTCAGTTTCTATAACTGAGTGATAGATCTCTAAACACAAATTATTTATTTATTAACAAATGCCTTGCCTCTTATTTTAAACAATTTAAAACCAGAAATGATAAAACTTGCCGAAAGAATAAGTTAAGAAGTTAAGGTCACAGTAATTGTATGATCGATACTTAATTAAAAACATTAAGTAGCAGAGAGTTAAAAAAAATTTGCCGTGTGTAGCTAAGTTGTAGAACATAAAATAATGGTATCCCATTAAAAGTTAAATTCCCCAAGTATACTTCCACGAGTACGGTTTTTAATTTGCTGTAGAGGTAAAGAACGTTTAAAAATATGCCCCTCCGGAGAAGTAGATCCCCCCGCGGCAACGCTAACGGTCGGCCACAGGAAGCGAGGTGTGAGTCGGCACAGGGGTAACAGAGTTGGTTCGAGAGACGCGATCTTCGACACGCAGCGAGTCAATAGAAGACGTCAACCGCCAGATTAAGTGGACTGCTAGAAATTGAAAAATAAGAATGTTATCACCATTGTCATAGGAGTGTTTATTATCAGAGTCCAGCCTAAAACAAGCTTCGTTATATTAAAACATTAGGCAACAATACAAAATTCAAGCAAAACATGAACAAAAAAAAACAAAAGCGTAAAAGTAAAGTCAAGAAATCTTATAATTATAGGCACTTCATGTGATGCAAATTTTAATATAAACATGGTTAAACAACCCCATAATTTGGAAGAGCATAACGTGAAAGTTAAACGCGCGATCAATAAACAATCCCTTCTAGTCACAAACCATGAGCACCCTAGCTGGCTGGACTAAGGTATGCTCTGTTCTGTAACCACATTCAAGTCAAGTGAGAATAGATTCCCACTCACATCACCGGAGCAGAGCCAGAAACTGAAAGCTGGGTGGGTCGCAGTGTTGAGCCAAGCCGTCTGGGACCCATACAGACGACCTCCTTAGGAGAGACGAGGGACGCTAGGCTCTGGGCAGGGACGTAGGGTGTCAACAATAACAATACACACATTAACCACACATCAACACAATCATTTCTTGCCGTGACTCGAGTATGAAAGAGACTGGACAGGACTGAGATCGGACATCACAGAGTATGAATTACATCTCTTCCTAAGTCACCCTGCTCTCAGAGACCATTGATAGTGAGACTTGGAGTAAAGTACTGTGAATGCCAGGTTTGAAACGACCCCACAGACATGCGTGCATTGAAAGCAGAACTAGCCCTGAGTACAAACTGTAGCCGCACCAGAAAAGTGTAGAAAATTGCGACAAAAAAAACAGTATGCATAATTATCAACTATAAATTAACTATAATCCAAGATTAAAAAAGTTATACCCTAAATTGCAATGGAAAAACAAAAATAATGTAATGGTTAGGGCATGTAAGCTCACATGACTGTCAGACAGTTGGGACAGCGGGATGCGTCAGCTGCATCACGTCATTGCCTGCCTGCAGGTCAGCCATGTTGAGTGACGTCACTATCAGCTGATGAGGGTAGAGGCGAGCGAGGTGTGACGCCAGAGTCCTGGGGGGGGGGGGGTGGGCGTATATACTACTGGCTTGGAGGGGCCGCATTCCTGGCGCTGTAAGATAAGGTAACTGATGAGAACGAGTTGAACGACTATCTACAGAACATTGGCATAGGAAGGCAATATAAATTGTTTTAAAAGATCAATCCCACTGTGATTGAACCTCGCCATTTTTGTTGTATTAGGCCTAACACTAAACACATTGAAATATTTATTATTAACAACAAATAGCAGTTACGTACTACTTTAGACTAAATGTATGAGGGTGCAAGTTAGTATGGAACAAACGTTTAAGCACTGCGATTTAGGAAGAAAGGTTAGTGTAGGGGGAGGGAGCTCAAGCGCGCTATGATTTACAACATTATATTAACATACGCGCTTCGCACCCCCCCCCCCCCCACCCCAACCTTACTTTTACCCCTTGTTGAGTGGTCCATACCACTGCAAAGTTCCACAAACAGGAGGGGGGGGGGAGGGAGAAGTTGATCGGCGAGGACATAGGGGGGAAAATTTACTTTAAATTACTTTCTGGATTCTGATGAGGTTTTCTAGAAAAATAGTTGCCATTCACTACGTTTCAAGAAAACTGGAATAATTGATTTACATACACGATTTTGAGATTACCGTCATTGTATT
The DNA here is from genome assembly GCA_024449915.1 of Sweltsa coloradensis. NCBI lineage: Eukaryota > Metazoa > Arthropoda > Insecta > Plecoptera > Chloroperlidae > Sweltsa > Sweltsa coloradensis. Next base: position 3,967 of record JAMZAV010010713.1, read on the forward strand.
TTTTTTAGTAAAAGTGGGCGGATGACAGCTCAGGTTCGATGTGGCGTCCGCGTGAATGCGTCAAGCATCGCGACTTGTAATGCTCGGGCTACAAACAAGACCACTTTACACCGTCTACAACTAGACCAAGACATAACACACGGATTACATTCAGATTGACACTTTGATGACACGTGTTAACTTGCCTTCGTGCTGCTAAACGGGACTCGAATTTATACAAACAATCGGTTAAATATTTATTCTCCTGAACAAGACCATCTAAAAGAGAAACATTTATTTATTTATTTTATTGAATTTTACCTGCCCATAGGGCAGGAAGGCTAATGCAGAGCAAGTGTGGCCCTCTGTAGCCTGACACAGTGATTACAGAGTTACAAGTTTAACATTACATGAAATACAACAAGAAAACATGACATTTATAGAGTTAGACGAATGGGCAATACGCTTCAAGTGCAAAAAATTATTGTATACTCGGGAAAGAATATTTTTTGAATTTTGAATTTAAAATAACATCAGTAAATAATTAATCGTATGCCTATTCGGAAACGATAGGAGTAGAATTTGATAGCTAAGAGGCAAGATGAAGCAAAAGACAACTGAACTGTTGGCCACGTTGCTGATTTTCAAAATGTCTCCACTGCCCGAGAAAATATTCAAGATTACCAAGAAATATTCTAGTTTTTCACGACAGATGAACGGAACGTAATCCTATTCCTGTGGATGGATTTATACTTGAGGATATAGCGGTATAATAATTAGCTAAAATGTAATGGATGCAACCGATTTAGTAAGATTTGCGAGGCTACCTTGCCAATCTAGAGTGGCTGGCGCAGGAAATAAAATGTTGAATTTAAAATTAACGCCAGTCAAGGATTAATCGTAAAAAGAAGTAAAAGAAGTTGAATTTGAAAGCTATGGGGTAGGATGGATAAAAAAAATCAATCCACAGACAAAATGGCTGTTGGGACACGTTGCTGAATATCTAACGGTTTCAACGACGCGAGAAAATTTTCACAATTATTAAGAAAATTAATATTCTAACCTTTTCCTGACATGAGAATTGAACGGAACGTGAATTCCAATAGATGAATTTATAATGGAGGATATAGCGTAATAAATAACTGGGTAAATACAATGGATGCAGCAGATAAAGTTAGATAATGTAACTAAGTACTAACCTTGGCAATGTAGATTGCAGCCCGGACCGGCGTGGAGATGCCTGCTTGAAGACTGGATAGGACGACTGATACGCGGCAAAAGCACTGCGCAATCTCGCTTACGTCATCCCCTGTGCGCAATGATAACTGCGCAGCCTACATTCATAAGTCCAGGCACAATGTAATTTCATGATAATTAAAGTGAAACGTGAATTACTTTCTGGGTATTCCGATCATCATTTAAAATAATAGTGGATGAGCGTATGCGAGCGAAGCGAAGCTTCCATTTCACTACACTTGGAGAAACAAAATCCGGAATGGTTTTTTTTCCTTTTTTTCTTTTTTTTTGTATTTTATGCCATGTTGTTAGCCCTGATTCCGGCTAACCGATACTCCGATTGCGATGAAATTTTATGGAGGTCTTCGAAATCTCTGAACTTAGAACGCCACGTTTTTGAGCGCAATCCCCTGCCAATTATTTCTCATGAAAATCGCAATTTACGATTTTTTTCTGATTAAAAAAAATTCTTTTGACTTATAACACCTACATGCTTTATCCGATTTTACTGATTTTTGCACAGAAACCTTTTATTTTATGAATTAGATATTCTTGTGAAATTTGAGCGCAATTGACAAAAATATTTATCATAAAAATCGAAATTTTACGTTTTTTTGTGGATGAGCGTAGCGAGCGAAACGAGAAGATTCCATTGCACTACACTGGAGAAAAAATCCTGAATGGTATTTTTTCTTTTTTTTTTCTGTATTTTTGTCTGTTATGTTAACGCGATTCCGGACAAAACCGATACTCCGATTGCCGATGAATTTTATGGAGGCCTTCGAAAATCTCTGACTAAGAACTGCCACGTTTTTGAAGCGCAATCGAAAATTATTTCTCTAAAAATCGCCAATTTTACGATTTTTCGATTGGTAAAAAATTCTTCGAATTTAACCTACATGCTTTATCCGATTTGGAATGTGATTTTTTCACAGAACCTTAAATTTTATGAATTGATATATTCGTCGTGAAATTTATTTGAGCGTAATCAAAATAATTATTTCTCATGAAAATCGCAATTTATACGATTTTTTTAATTCTTCTGCTTATAACACCTACATGCTTCATACGATTATAATGATTTTCACAGAACCGTTAATTTTAAGAATTAATATATTCCTGTAAAATTTGTGCGTAATCGAATAAGTATTTCTTATGAAAAATTTCTAATATTACGATTTTTTTTCCTTTTTTAAAAATTACGATTAATTAAAAAAAAAGTTAATTTTTTTTAAAATTTGATTTAATTTTAAAAAAAATTCAACAAAAGTTTGATTTTTTCACAGAACAACAGAAAATCCGACAAACACATGGCAGCTCAATTCACCAATTACGATCATCCAACAACGCGGCGGGACTTAAGCGTTTTCCTAGTTTAACAATATTTGCTAGAACACCCTACATGCTTTATCCGATTGTAATTGATTTGTTCGCAGAACATTTAATTTAGAATTTATATATTAGTGTTAAATTTGAGCGCAATCGAGGATTATTTCTATATAAAAATCGTCAATTTTACGATTTTTTTTTAACAATTACGATTAATAAATTTAAAAAAATAAAGTTAATTTTTTATTAAATTTAATTTATTTAAAAAAATTTCAAACTAGTAATGATTTTTCCACCGAACAACAGAAAATCCGATAACACATGCAGCTCAATGGCCACCAATTACGCTCCATTCCAACAACGCGGCGGCGACTTAAGCGTTTTCCTAGTTTATTTGCAACAGGCAATGTAGCCCACAGGCAAATTTCAATAGAGAAGGGAGGAGTGGGAAACCGACCGGCAAATAGCCTACTCCTACCGAAAGTACCCAAGGGGACCAACGGCTTTACGTCCATCCGAAAGGACGGGTAAACTTTTGACAGTCATATAGGTTCCTCACTAACCCGAACTGCCGAGCAGACGGCGCCAAGGAGAACGAGCTGTCACACAAGCTGTGTTGAATGTGTTGAGTACGCGGGAACATTGCATTAAGTTTGATTATAATATTCTTATAAATAAAAGGGTATTTAAATAGGTCTAGTTTAGGCAAGAAGGTCCACTGTCAGACTATGATAGGTAGCGAGCCTAAGGTAGGGGGAGAAAGGAATTGTTACCGGGTACTCAACACATGGCTCACTACTCGTCTAAGCAACTACTTTGGCGTTTCCCTCAGTATTACACGGGGCTATCCCACAAAAAATTTTTCTTTCTAACATAATCTATAGCATAATGTTACACTGAAAGACCGTTTAAAATATATCTTGTAAATGTGATTTTACACGATTTTCTTGATCCAGAAATTTACGAAAAATGACGTTTTTGAGGAAATTCTTTTATCGGTTTTAACGTGCTTTTTGTTCACATAGATACAGAGCATGTACAATAAACATGGCCCTTTAATGATATTGGTCCTAAAACTGTTGTATGTGCACCAATATACACACCAAACACGCCAACATAATAAGCACCCATTCCCCAAATCCTACCCCTTCTTGGTATCAGCATATTTTGACCGAACCACTTCTCTAAATATAGCGTTAATAACTGGGTAAATACAATGGATGCAGCAGATAAAGTTAGATAATGTAACTAAGTACTAACCTTGGCAATGTAGATTGCAGCCCGGACCGGCGTGGAGATGCCTGCTTGAAGACTGGATAACGACTGATCTGATACGCGGAAGAACTAAGAAGCACTGCGCAATCTCGCTTACGTCATCCACTGTGGCGCAATGATAACTGCGCAGCCTACATTCATAGTCAAGAGCACAATGTAATTTCATGATAATTAAAGTAAAACGTGAATTATTTCTGGGTATTTCGATCATCATAAAATAATAGTTGGATGAGCGTAGCGAGCGAAGCGAAGATTCCATTTCACTACACTGGAGAAAAAAATCCGGAATGTTTTTTTTTTCTTTTTTTCTTTTTTTTGTATTTTTGTCTGTTTGTTAGCACGATTCCGGCTAAACCGATACTCCGATTGCGATGAAATTTTATGGAGGTCTTCGAAATCTCTGAACTTAGAACTGCCACGTTTTTGAGCGCAATCGGAAAATTATTTCTCATGAAAATCGCAATTTTACGATTTTTTTCGATTTAAAAAAAATTCTTTGACTTATAACACCTACATGCTTTATCTGATTTTAATGATTTTTGCACAGAACCTTTATTTTATGAATTAAGATATTCTTGTGAAATTTGAGCGCAATTGAAAAAATATTTATCATAAAAATCGAAATTTTACGTTTTTTTTTTGGATGAGCGTAGCGAGCGAAGCGAAGATTCCATTTCACTACACTGGAGAAAAAAATCCGGAATGTTTTTTTTTTTTTTTCTGTATTTTTGTCTGTCTGTTAACACGATTCCGGCTAAACCGATACTCCGATTGCGACGAAATTTTATGGAGGCCATCGAAATCTCTGAACTAAGAACTGCCACGTTTTTGAGCGCAATCGAAAAATTATTTCTCATGAAAATCGCAATTTTACGATTTTTTTTCGATTTTTAAAAATTTCTTCGAATTATAACTCCTACATGCTTTATCCGATTGTAATGATTTTTTCACAGAACCTTAATTTTATGAATTGATATATTCGTGTGAAAATTTGAGCGTAATCAAAAAAATCATTCTCATGAAAATCGCAATTTTACGTTTTTTTTTTTTTTTAATTTCTTCTACTTATAACACATACATGCTTTATCCGATTATAATGATTTTTTCACAGAACCTTAATTTTAAGAATTAATATATTCGTGTAAAATTTGTGCGTAATCGAATAATTATTTCTTATGAAAATTTCAATATTACGATTTTTTCCTTTTTTAAAATTACGATTAATTTAAAAAAAAAAAGTTAATTTTTTAAAAATTTGATTTAATTTTTAAAAAAATTCAACAAAGTTCTGATTTTTTCACAGAACAACAGAAAATCCGCAAAACACATGGCAGCTCAATTCACCAATTACGCTCATCCAACAACGCGGCGGGACTTAAGCGTTTTCCTAGTTTAACAATTATTTGACTTATAACACCTACATGCTTTATCCGATTGTAATGATTTTTTCGCAGAACCTTAATTTTATGAATTTATATATTAGTGTTAAATTTGAGCGCAATCGAGGAATTATTTCTTATAAAAATCGTAATTTTACTTTTTTTTTAACAATTACGATTAATAAATTTAAAAAATAAAGTTAATTTTTTATTAAATTTAATTTAATTTAAAAAAATTTCAACTTAGTAATGATTTTTCCACAGAACAACAGAAAATCCGCATAACACATGGCAGCTCAATGCACCAATTACGCTCATCCAACAACGCGGCGGGACTTAAGCGTTTTCCTAGTTTATTTGCAACAGGCAATGTAGCCCACTAGTGCAAATTTAATAGAGAAGGGAGGAGGGGAAACCCGGTACCGGCACATAGCCTACTCCTACCGAAAAGTACCAAGGGGACCAACGGCTTTACGTCCCATCCGAAAGGACGGTGTAACTTTTGACAGTCATATAGGTTCCTCCACTAACCCGGACTGCCGAGCAGACGGCGCCAAGGAGAACGAAGCTGTCACACAAGCTGTGTTGAATGTGTCGAGTACGCGGGAACATTTGCATTTAAGTTTGATTATAATATTCGTATAAATAAAAGGGTATTTAAATTTAGGTCATAGTTTAGGCCATAATGCTCCACTGTAGCCTATGATAGGCTAGGGAGGCCTAAGGTAGGAGGAAGAAAAGGAATGTTCAGTGGCGTAGCTACCGCCCCCGCAGCCCCCGCGACTGCGGGGGGGCCCTGGCCTGACAGGGGCCCTCGGGCCCCTGTCAGGCTACAGAGGGCCCCTTCATCTTTCGAAATAAATTTTGAAGTAAAAAATCTCTCGCAGAACTTACCCCCAAAATTACATATTTTGTAAAAACAAAAAAATACGCATTAGTTCAAGTTGACAAAAGAGAAGAATGAACCGTGATAACCAATTTTACACATATTAACTTCAAAAATGCACACCTCTAAACAATTTGCACAATTTTTGTCAAATCACCCTAGTTGAACATGGCCATGATCATCTGTGACATGACTACTGTCAGTTCTGTCAATCTTTTTTTTAATTTTATAGAGAACTGGGTCGTATTAGTAAGATTCCAATTCCAGATTCTTTTGAACGGGGATATTTACAAAATGCCTTTTCAGAGAAATCTCATTTCACATAGTATATACACGGTCCATTACACTAATAAATCATGACAAACCCTTCTGTTGTCTGACAGAGGGATGTTTCGATGATGGCATGCAATTATTAGTTCATTGACATATCATTCACACTTCAAGTGATCCTATGACTTCACACCCATTTTAATCAACATCATCAACATAGTCAGTATTATCATAAGTAGGTAAGTGATTATTTTTTATATTATTATTTGAAAGTGATGCAAGTAATCCATCCACTGTTGTTTTTGTCGTTAGATTTGTTGATTGGTGTGTGTACGTAAATGTATGCAAGTTTAAAAATGTGTATTTTCTGGGGTGTTTTCATTATCATTATTAGTGTTGATATTATTAATATAACATAATGGTTTCAGTAAATAAATGTATTAGGGATGTCATCGAAATTCGCGTTTTAGGCCATCAAACATAATGTAGGGCCCAAAAATTTTTCACCTAGAGTGTAAATGCCTCCGGCGGCTGGGGCTTCGCCCCAAACCCCAGCTATTCCGCGCAAGTCGCGGGGGGGCCCAGGGAATGTTGCTACGCCACTGGAATGTTACCGGGTACTCAACACATGGCTCACTCACTCGTCTAACAACGACTTTGGCGTTTCCCTAGTATTACAAGGGGCTATTCCCACAAAAAATTTCTTTCTTTCTACATAATCTATAGCATAATGTTACACTGAAATGACCGTTTAAAATTATATCTTGTAAATGTGATTTTACACGAATTTTTCTTTGATCCAGAAATTTACGAAAATTGACGTTTTGAGAAATTTCTTTTATCGGTTTTAACGTGCTTTTTTTGTTTCACATAGATACTAGAGCATTGTACCAATATAGCATGGCCCTTAATGATATTGTGTCCTAAAACTGTGCTGTGCACCAATATACACACAAACACGCAAACATAATATGCATTTCAAAATCACACCCCTTCTTGGTAATCAGCAAATTTTGACCGAACCACTTGCCCAAAATACAAAACAAAATATAGCAGATTCACAGAAAGGGCTGTAGAGAATGTCAATAATGGCCAATAATTTTTTTTATCAAAATCCTACAAGGTCACGGGGCATAAAGATCATCCTCATGTTTAGGCAGGGTTTAAATGTTTTTTTTAGAAACGGGACAGGATAGGAAGCCTTCAAGAGACACAAGTTAAGATGACACGAGCAAGTAGCAACACATCCCTAGAGGACACGGGACCAAAGAGGGCAACGCGGAAGGCAACCACCACGAAAAGACCTACGAACCGGGCTCAGATGAATTGCGAGCTGTGCAGCCTTTACTAACCTGAATCGTCATTTGCGGAGTTTTACACTCAAACTATCGCTGAACAAGGCAGAGGCCGTCGCCAAGGATGCCCGGGCCCGGTTTTACGGCAACCGGTTACGGTTCCCATGGTGGCGCCTAAAGGCCACTGGGGAGACGTTGCCCTCCGCAAAAACCGTAAGTCTATCTTTGATTTTTCTTGCCTTGGGGTGGCATGGTGCACCAAACCTAACACTATCTCCGTACAATCACGTTTCTATTAGGGCTGCCCAATGATATCGATAATTCGATATGATATCGATATGAAGAAAAAAAATTGATATCAATAACAATGTGAAAATGTATATCGTTAGATTTTTTTTCCGTTTTTTATTTATTTTTTATCAAGAAACGCTTGGTGTGGCAGTAAGTTATGGTTCTGCAGCGCTGTCTCCCCCCCCCCCCCCCCTCCCGAGCCACCAACTACATATTGCAGTTTGGCTTCGGGCCAAGACTCTTGCTGCTTTGTTTCGTTTATGTTTTGAAATAAGATTAGGGAAATGCCAAAGTCGTTGTTAAACGAGTGAGTAAGCCATGTGTATAGTACCCGGTATCATTCCCCATACTGGGCTAGATCCAGCCTTGGGTATATGGGAGGAAATTGGATGTTCCCGGGTACTCAACACTTGGCTCACTCACTCGTTTAACAACGACTTTGGCGTTTCCCTAGTCTAGTTGGCTAAGGCGCCCTTATAGCCGAAATGTGGGAGACGTGGGTTCAATCCCCTGGTCGGGAAATATTTTGTAATTTCTGGATTGTAGTTTACAAATTATTAAACATGTTTTGAAATACATATAACGCAGTGTAGTCCATCATCTGTGACAATACAAAGGAAAACATAGCCAGTACGAAATATGTGAAAATATTGCAAGTTTTACTGAATCTACGAGCGGAATTTGGGGGTACCTTGACGTGCAACATTCGATAGACCTTGCATGGGCACGGCATTTCACAGCAGGTAAATAACAAACAAAAAATATTTTTTCAAAATCAAACCCAATTGTCGTTAAAAATTTCTCCTTTGGCATTCTATTTTAGTTTTTTTTTCTTGTGGGTTTTTAAAATTAAATGGATTGGCTCATTTTGTTAGCAGTTCCATTTTCCGGTAGCGGGAAATTCTTTTAAATTTCACTCAATCTTTTTGGGCCGTTGGGCCGTATGGGATCGAAGAAAAAACATACATTTAACTACAGACAAACTCCGCCGGGCCCCGATTGAGTAGCGTTATAAAAAGACTTCGTTGCTGCGCTCACTCGCTAAAAAATATAAACTCATGCATATTTGGGTCCCTTCAGCAACCTACCAACAGAACCATTAAAATAAACTCCGCCCTTTAAATTGGGAGAGCGTAGCGAGCAAAGCGAAACTTCAATTTAACGCCCCCTAAAAAAAAATTTAGCTCCAAAATTTTTTTTTTTTTTTCTGTCTGTTTGTTCCACTTTCCCGGGGCAAACGCAATGGATCTTGAAAAATTTTTAGGGGACCTTCAAAATCTCTGAATTTAGACCGCCCCCCAAAATTTTTGGGACAATCGAAGAAAAATTTTCATGAATATCGTACTTTTTTCGATTTTTTTTCGATTTTTGTGCGAAATTTTGTGACATTTTTCCCCTTCTGACCCAAACGGGGGGCTAGAACTTCATTAGTAGATTTTGTGGGTAAAGCTGGGGTCTGGGGGGAAAGCCCCAGCCGCGAGGGCCCCTTTTTGCCGAGGGGGAAATAAAATTCACTATACTACAGTTATTTCGTCATGTTTTAACTGAACTCGGACTCTGTAAACGATGTTTTACATCAACTATCTGCGATCTAAAAACTCAAAAAATTAACGTGAAGTGGCCCATTTTAATAAATAACAACGTATTTTTTATGTAATGACGAAGCATACAGACAAACATATTTTTGTTTTACCCTCTTCATTAAATACTAACTGTAGTCTGTTTACGTTTCATATTTAAAGTTACGATATCAATTTAATCTTTAACACGAAACACTACACACACACACACTTTACTTTACTTTACACTTCACACTCACTACTTAGTACTTACACTCTATGAGGAATAATCTTCCCACTTGCCACTTCGCTATGAGTAAAATCGGGAACTTTTCACATATTCTGCAAGTTTAGGTCTAAAATATGCCAATAATTTGACTATTGGGCACTGAAATCAATATTTTTGTTGTAACGTATAGTTGGCACCATGACAGTTAAAAATATTAATATCGAAAGCGCCTAGCTAATTCTAAAAAAGTTAGCTTTATATGGCCTAATATTGATTTATGTGTAGGCCTAAGTGGGGTGTCACACTATCCCGTTCTGACGGTCCCGCGAAAGCGGATGCGCTTTTGCGGGATGGTGACAGTACACGGTTTTAAATGCGACGTGTCACACCTGTCCGTTGCTAACGCACTAACGCAACATGCTGCCGCGAAACGGGATGAACAAGTTTTTTCAATTGTTTTCCACCACCTTTTCCATGAGTAGTCGACTCACCACGTTCACTACTCGAGGAGAACTGACCAGTTTTTGTCCTGCTAAAACGCAATTAACCGGATTGGTGTGACATGGTAGAGGCCATCCGTCAATCCGTCAAAAGCGCATCCGCTTTCGCGGGACCATCAGAAACGGATAGTGTGACACCGGCCTAATGCTGGTTCATTTCGCCGAAGAGTAGAGATTGCAGTGCCATTTTTATGACGAAATGATGCCTTTACCTTGAGTTTATATACTGAAATTGAAGATTTTTTTATAACGAAATGAGAACTTTTTATTTGCTATTTCTTAGGTCCCTATACATAACTCTAGCAAATCATTCAAAGGGATGTTTGGATTAGACGTGAGTCTGAGTCACGTGTCCACTGTCACTGAAGTGAGTGACCGGCACATAATACAATCCGACGTTGTTTTCCCAAAAAGTAGAGTAGAAATCTTGATTTTCAACTCTAAAATCTGCCCCCCTATGCCCCCATGGCATGAAAGTTAGGGGGGGCAATGCCCCCCTTGCCCCCCCTGTTCCGACGCCACTGATTGATTCCGTTGTTTATTCGACGCATTCAATATTTTTTAAAATCTTTGTTGCTGCTCTCTTAGATTGTTTCTCGATGTGTTTTACTCATTTATTTATTTATTTCCTAATAGAAATGGATTCCGCCGAAAAATTTTTCGAATTCATTCGATGAGTCAATGAAACTGCACAAAACTATCGGAGGTGCTCCATCTTCCATGTCCACTCGGGCGGCGAACGCTGGAAACGCGCTATGGGATAGAATCTACAATATAAAAAAATTAACTAATGAAATAAGATTGGGGTTTTTCTACGCGCACCAAAAAACGCACCACAGGGAATTAGTTTTCAACTCATATTTTAACAGAAACATTTTTTTCCGTAAAAAAAATATACTTTGGAGACCTAAAACGAATCAAACCCCGAGGGTTAACCAACTTCCCTACTTTTTTATTTTTTTTTAGTTACACTTTCGTAGTTAATTTATCGCCACAATCCACCTACCCACTTCCTTAAGTGTATATTTTGCTAAACCCCTTTTTGGGAAATTTTACAAACACGCCTGTTCTTATTTCGTGAAGGAATCTAAAAGAAATTACGGAAACAAAAACATTCCCTTCATTTAGGCAATTCAGTGAGTCTTAATAAAGAGTGGTCTCATTTAAATATATTAAATTATACCTATAGTCTGGGCGGCGACCTAAAAAAGCCCTCTAGAAACCGTTTTGCAAAACTTTTTGAGTAAAGCTCACACGGGTATAAAAATGTTTTGAAACGTCAGAATGTCTCTACCTTGTGTGCTTTTGGGCATTTGTTGGGGGGGGCGGTAGGGGGAGGTCAAAGGTCACCGGGTCAGCGCACAGCTCGTACTTTTTGGGTTATTCTCTTAAACAATAGAGATATTACCCTCCAATTTGGAAAAGTCAGTTACTGAATTACCATATCCACCCCTGTTTTATGTGTTTTTGGGGCATTTAGTGCGGAGCGGTAGATGGGGGTAAAAGGGTCGCGGGGGTCCTCCGCCGCATCCACGGTTTTGACTAATCTCCGAACAAAATTTAATACTCCCCTTAGTTTGCTTGTTCAGTTTTTAAAATATATTTTCATCACCTCTGCTTTGTGTGCATTGGGTTTTTTGGAAAAGATGATGGGGGGCAGAGGAAAATGTCCCCACCGGGTCAAGCGCGCGGTGGCGTACGATTTGGGTATATGTCCGAACTAAATAGAGATTTACCCTCCATTTGCATGTTTCGTCAAGATTATTTCAGTAATTGAATTTCCCATTTCATCATACCGTATTGTGTGCTTTCGGCATTTTGGTGCAGGTGGCGGAAATGGGGTCAAAGGTCACGGGGGCTGCGCCCGCATCGCACGTTTTGACTATATATCCTAAATTTAAAGAGATATTACCCTCTATTTGCTTGATTCAGTTATTGAAATACCTTCTACACCTCTGCTTTGTGTCATCTCTATATTTGGTAAAGGGGAGGGGGTAGGTGGGTCAAGGTCACCCCGGGGGTCAGGCGGCGGTGGGACGTTTTGGGTTAAACTCTGAATGAATGGAGGTATTAATCTCTATTTTGCTTATTTTTAGTTTTAGAAATACCCTCCTATCACCTCTGTGTTGTGTGCATCTGGAATTAGTAGGTCTATATCATATTTCAATATTTAAAACCCCCTCAATAACCCAAAATGCTACAATCTTGCCGCTTGCGTTACAGCACGCCCCAATCCATACGTGCGGCTGGTCAAAGGTTTTTAGATCCGGAAAATTTTACAGATATTTTCCAAATTTTTTTTTTTAATTTTTTATTTAAATATTTACTAACGATTACAGTGGGGTGGGGGGGATTGCAGTTCACTTTTTCAACAGATCCTGGGGGGTGGTGGTGGGGAGTCGTACTACAACTCGATGTAGGGAAATTGTCTAAACATCTAAATATCTCGGAGTGTAAAGAGTGTTCGAGTGAAACAGTTCGAAGTGATTTAAAGTTTTTTGTTTTCTTTACTTTTCCTACGGATGGGGGGTTCATTTCTTTGATAACTGTAATTAAGGGTTTGGGCAAACTGTTTATTATTTCCCCCTCCATTTTATGTCTGTTACTGAGCTATTGCTATTAACAAATTTAAAGAGCTATTTCAATTATTTGGTTTTTGAAATTCTCGCCAATATAACAGTTGTTGTAAGTGTAAGCGCTCTGTTTACATTTTTTTGTTTGCATCAGGGTTCATAGAGTAGCGTTAAAAATCCGCGCTGGTTTGAAGATAATCCTGGGGATACTTTTTTAGGAGTCGATCAAAAGCAATGTGAAATTATAATACCCCAATCTCTTCACATCCTATAAAACCTAATTTTTAGACTGATTACCATCACGCAAAAACGACAAAGGACGATTTGCATACCAAGATTTTTTAGTATTTTCCCCGACATTTTTTTTCTAGATCTAGGGGTAAAAAATTTCGCCTAAACATGTGGTTTGCAAAGACTGCACCAAAAAACTCGTCCAAGGGGGTTTGTGAAAGTTCTATACATCTGACACTGTATGAAATTTCGACAATGTTCGAGTGTTGACTAATCTATTGCTAATGGAAATTTTTGAAAAAGATGATGTGATTTTACCTCGAAATTTTTTTGATTCAAAATTGTCGGTTACATTCGTTTCGCAAAAGAAACTTGATATAAATGAAAAAAACCCTGTCGGGCAAAAGGGGCGTTTCATGCCTTTTAGACTCAGCGTACAGAAAGTGGTTTTTGGGGGGAAAATAAGGTAACCTTTTTTACGATTTGATAAAAAAAACGTTCAAACACATAGCCCCCCTTGGTTAACAGGGTAAACCCCTTTTAGAAGGGAACAAAAACCCGAACCGTGTTTCATCAATGTTCTCCTTCCCTGACAGCAGGATAGTGAGATAAATTTCTAGGCCCCAAATCTAAAAATTATAACTGGGTTTCACTCGATTACAAGTTTTTTTTTTTCTTGTTATGTATATGTTTTTTAATGCCATTAATGTAGTACCACTCGCTCAAATGCCAAGATGCAAAAATGCAGAGGTATAGAATGGCAATTCATAACTGAATCAAAAGAATAGGGTTATATCTTTTAAAATTTTAGGAGATATAGCCCCAAAACAGTGCAATGCGCGCATGCCCGCGTAACCTTTTACCCCTCCACCACCGCCGCCTGCACCAAAAAAGAATGCAACAAAACAGGGGTATTTTTAAAGGAATTCAATAACTTAATCAAGCAAACTAGGGGTTATTTTTTTTTAGTTTAGGAGATATAGCCAAACCAGTTCGATGCGGCGCGCATGACCCGCGTGACCTTTGACCTCCATCCACCGCCTCCTACACCAAATGCTGAGATGTTCACAATACAGGGTTGATGTAATGGTAATTCAATAACTGCATAAAGCAAACCAGAGGATAATATCTTTATTACTTCAAGGAGATATAGCCAAAACAGTGCGATGCTGCGCGCATGACCCGCATGACTTTTAAACCTCCATCCACCGCCACTGGCACCAAATGCCGAGATGCACACAATGCAGAGATGATAGAATGGTATTTCTACAACTGAATTAAGCAAAGTAGCGGCTAATATCTATATAAGTTCAGGAGATATAGCCGAAACAGTGTGATACTGCGCGCGTGACCCGCGTGACTTTGACCTCCGCTCAGCGCCACCCGCAACAAATGCCGAGATGCACACAAGGCAGAAATAATTACTGACGTCCATACGAACATTTTGATACCAGTGTGCTGCTTCTACTCAAAAAGTTTAGCGATTTTTTTTCCCCTGCTGTCTGCCTCCAGATACTAGTGATAAGACTAATTCATTTTTGGCTTGAAACAAACAGTGGCCCTAGATTATATCACTAGGAAAACGCTCAAGTCCCGCCGCGTTGTTGGATGAGCGTATTGGTGCATTGAGCTGCCATGTGTTATGCGGATTTTCTGTTGTTCTGTGAAAAAATTATTACTAAGTTCAAATTTTTTTAAAATTAAATTAAATTTAATAAAAAGTAAACTTAAATTTTAAATTTTTTTAATTAATCGTAATTTTAAAAAAAGAAAAAAAGAAAAAAATTGGGATTTTTATAAGAAATAATTATTCGATTGCCCTCAAATTTCACACGAATATATAAATTAATAAAATTAAGGTTCTGTGAAAAACTTATTACAATAGGATCAAGCATGTAGGTGTAATAAGTAAAAATATTGTTTTAAAAAAGAAAAAAACCACAAAGTTTCTATTTTCATTAGAAATAATTTTAGATTGTGCTCAAATTTCACACGATTATCTTAATTCATAAAATTAAGGTTCTGTGAAAAAATCATTAAAATCAGATAAAGCATGTAGATGTTATAAGTAAAATAAATTTTCAAAAAATCGAAAAAAATCGAAAAATTGCGATTTTTATGAGAAATAATTTTTCGATGGCGCTCAAAAACGTGGCAGTTCTAAGTTCAGAGATTTTGAAGGCATCCATAAAATTTCATCGCAATTGGAGTATCGGTTTAGCCGGAATCGTGCTAACAAACAGACAAAAATACAGAAAAAAAAACATTCCGGATTTTTTTCTCCAGTGTAGTGAAATGGAATCTTCGCTTCGCTTTTACGCTCGCTACGCTCATCCAACAATAAATGGGCTAAGTCCAGATTTACAAAACCCAACCTTGGCCGGGGATCGAACCCATGCCTCCCAAAATTCCACCGAGACCGCGGTAGTGTATTTGTTGCTGAATTATTGGTGCATTTTGATATTATAATATAGTGAATATCACATTCTTATTAAATCACCACTCCCAGTTGTATAGTCCGCGCCCGGCCAGAGGGATACCATGGGTTCAATTCCTGTTTTTGTTTATAGTATTTATATTGGTATTTTCGTAATCACAATAAAACAATCAAATCCCCTCAAGAGTGGGTGATAAAGGTTTAAAAAATTTAAGTTTTGCATTTTAATACCTGGGCTACCATGATTCCGAGAAAATTAAGCACAAGACCATGTTGACTTGTTATTCCCAATGTTCTTTTATATTGGTGTTTTGTCCAGTAATTTTTTATTTTGCATTCTAATAATTTAGGAACGCATAATGTTTATTGTTTACTGCTTTATTGTCTTCACTCTTCACAAAGCTTGAGTGGCTTTATTGTTGTTGCTTGAATTGAAACGCTGTGTGCTACTCTAATATTGCATTACATTCCATATTAGGCCTATTTTAGATTATAGAACATAACTAAATATTTTGCTTCGATATTAATAAGTTTAGTCATTATATTGATATTATTTCAAAGTATGTTGGACTCTGTAACATTGTATTCTGGAATAATACTACGGCCACAAAAATAAGCGGTTTATATCAATGTCTACGTTCACAGGCGCCCGACAGACTATATCCGTAGGTATTTTAATTATAAATGCTGATATAAATCTATATAAATACTAGAAATACTTTTAAATAAATAAATACTAGATTTTGAATTCATAATGAGCCACATGATACCTATTCTATTTCCCCAAAACCTTATATATTTACACTGCTTGTCTAGGATCATATGGGTGTTTACAAAGGTATCCTCACTCGGCGGCCATGACGGTGCTACGCCCCCGCGACACTAGCGCATTCTCTAGGTGATTTGAGTCCTCTATTGAAAGCATGGAGAAAATTGTGTCTCTTCTCGAGAAACAAGTAAATTAAATAAAAATTGATGTTCAAAAAGAAAAAACAGAAAAATACCAACTGCAAGATGAACTAACGAAATTCAAAATAAATTTAAGTTACGGAAGATCGATTCGCTAATAAATTGAAAGAAATAAACAAAAAATTAGATACCAAAACCAGTCTAATTGCAGATCTCGAATCAAAACTATTAGAAGAGGCCAAAAAGAGTGAGGAGACATTGGCCGCGAATAGCGAAAAAGATCGGGAAACATTTAATCTAAAAACGGAAAACAAGGTCTTAAAAGAAGAAAATACCGAGCTATTAGCAAACTTGCAACGCTTGCAAGATGAGTTGGATAAGATAAGCCAAGAGAAGCTAACTGCGTGCAAATTTTGACGAATGTGACTTTTGAAACCAACTTTAAACAACTGCGTGCAAATTTTGACGAATGTGAGAATTCACTTTCGATTATAATTCGCAAAAAAAAAATGTAGATATTAAACTATTAGATTTACAAATAGTCTGTGAGCAACAGCGTTTTCAGATAGCAGACTTGAGACATCCATTAAGCATCAGTGTAGAGAGTGACACCTCGATGACTTATCGCTCGCCCTACATGCTCACGGCAGATACACCGTGTAATGCTGAATCTATATTTGATGAGCAACTTCAAGAAATTAAAGATATGCTCAAACAAACCACTAATGAAAAGAATGATGCATTAGAAAAACTAGAAAAGACCAAACAGGCGTATTGCAATCTATATCCCATTTTATCAATCAACTTAAAAAGGAAATTGATACTGCGCTTCCGCCATCTCCCCGGGCCTCATCGTATGTAGTAGTAGTAGTAGTAGTCAGAAGTTAAAAAACTTCTGACTTTAGCGGGAATCGAACCCTGGACCTTCTGCATTGGAAGCAGATACGCTAACCACAAGACCAACGAGCCACACATATAATAATATAAATATTATAAAACAAAGTACTTTCGACAAGTTGAAGAAGCTAACATTTTACCGGGACGGTCAGTTGGCTCCATGCGACTGTATTTTTCAAGAAATGAAGAAGAGTAAGTACCGTACGTGTAGTTATGTATCATTGGATGAGCGTAGCGAGCGAAGCGAAGATTCCATTTCACTACACTGGAGAAAAAAATCCGGAATGTTTTTTTCCTTTTTTTCTGTATTTTTGTGTGTTTGTCAGCACGATTCAGGCTAAACCGATACTCCAAGTTGCGATGAAATTTTCTGGAGGCCTTCGAAATCTCTAAATTTAGAACTGCTACGTTTTTGAGCGCAATCGGAAAATTATTTTTCATGAAAATCGCAATTTTACGATTTTTTCCGATTTTTTTTTAATTTCTTCGACTTATAACACCTACATGCTTTATCCGATTTTAATGATTTTCTCAAAGAACCTTAATTTTATGAAATAAGATATTCGTGTGAAATTTGAGCGCAATCGAAAAATTATTTGTCATGAATATCGAAATTTTACGTTTTTTCTTCTTTTTTAAAACAGTTTTTTGACTTATAACACCTACATGCTTTATCCTACTGTAATGACTTTTTCACAGAACCTTAATTTTATAAATAAATATATTCGTTAAATTTGAGCGCAATCGAATAGTTATTTCTTATGAAAATTGCAATTTTACGATCTTTTTCTTTTTTTTAAATTACGATTAATTAAAATTTACAAAATTTTAGTTAATTTTTTATTTTATTTAATTTAATTTTAAAAAACAATTCAACTAAGTAATGATTTTTTCACAGAACAACAGAAAGTCCGCATAATTCAATGACAGCTCAATGCACCAATTACGCTCATCCAACAACGCGCCTGAAAAAGCGTTTGCGAAGTTTCCTAGTTATAGATTATTGAGTGCAATACAATACAAAACATTCTGAACAAGTAAATTCAGAGGATAGTCTATTATTATTTTGAGTTTTGTGCACGTTCTTTCGAATCTTACCGTGATGCCCCCAAGTTGCTAGATATTGTCATGTTTGAGGTAGTTTCTACCTTTGTTACTGGTATAATTTCATTGATTATTGCTTGTGACAAGACAGTGATTGCATTACGATGTCACAAGTATAAGGAGGTCATGCTTGTTGCTGCAATGACCATTGCGCGCGTGTATGGCGTACGTGTGTTGCTGACAGATGGATTATTTGTCACTTTATTGTTATTTGTGGCAATACCAGGTGTATTTGAATTGCTGGTCTAAGCATTGTGACATGAGCTAATAGACTCGCACGCGCTCCTTCTCGGGGAATTAGGTGGCGACATAGTGCTGACTTTGCGTTTCGACACTGCAATTACGGCTAATTAATTTGGACTTTGATGCAACTTGGTGACTGAGGAGGCGTAAGCCCAGTTGAGTCGGGGAGTTACAATCTGACCAGCGAACGAACAAGTCGTCTTCGAGAGCAAGTACAATGGTGTTCTGACAAAGAATTGTTGACAAGAAGAGTAATTAGTTAGCAGTGCATT
Source organism: Sweltsa coloradensis (assembly GCA_024449915.1). Taxonomy (NCBI): domain Eukaryota; kingdom Metazoa; phylum Arthropoda; class Insecta; order Plecoptera; family Chloroperlidae; genus Sweltsa; species Sweltsa coloradensis. The sequence continues at coordinate 22,861 of JAMZAV010010713.1, forward strand.
GGAAACATCGAGTATCGAATGGATTAGCCGATCAAGAGGCAAGAAGTCAGAAGAAGGTAGAACATCTGCACTCCCACGTCCGGGACTGAGTCACGGCTGATCCAGGACCAAACCAGAGAGGGGGGACTTAAAGTAAGACATGGTTTCATTACTATAGGTCAAGTCACTCACTACATGGGGGTTCGAACTCACGTTCAATCAGGTGAAATGCATAAGCTTAACTTAACAGGCTAATTAGGATGATTGTGTTTAAATACAAGTGCTCCTTCTTTTTGTTGAGATTGTGTTCTTGTTTGTGATGATCCTCTCTATACATGTCCTAGAAAACCACCCCATTAAATACCTATCGATTTCGGTCACTGTTGGGAAGATTAGTCTATGTAACAAACAACAGCTGCGTTCCCCAAAACAATAGTTACTTTGGTAAATAACATCTATACCAAGGGCTAATCAACCTCTCAACTTGACAATATACGAGTAGTTTGACAGTATGTATGCCAGCTTCACTGGTTGTGAGAGTGACGCATTGCTAGTGGTCTCCTTCATTCAACTGCTATCGTTCAGTCTACTGATACCAATAACGATCGTAGGGAAAGATTGCTAAACGAACAACAGTATTTAAGTGTGAATACTTTTAAAAGGCTCGAATAAAAAATGTTCAAAATCTACATTTATCAAGAATTTCGCTTGATCAGCATTTTAATTAATAGAGTTTGGCTGAATTTGATGAAATATGGACGCATTGTTGCATGGTAATTAAGAAACCCTACACAATAGTGTAATGGAACGGCTTCACCGTGTCTCCATTAGACCTTCCTTAACCACAAAATATTTTTCGAATAGCTCATTTGCATGTCAAAAATGCAAATATAGCTATAATTTATTCAATAACTGATTTGCCTACCAAAATGCAAATCAGCCACAATTAGTATAACAAGTAATAATGTAATTAGGAGGTAATCAAAGCATCGCAATCAAGTAAAGGTGGTAAATGGGAACGTGAAATCACACAGAAACTGGAGAATCGAGAAACGAAGAGATCAAAATATTAAACTGGGACTGCAGTGGAGGCTAATAAATTGTCTGAGCCTGGGGAAGGAGGCTAGTTCGAGCTAAGATGTCGCAAAAACATCCCTCGGGCTATAGGGATGATAGCAATGACTGACAGAGCGACACCAGACGATGTACATGTCAGCGGGACACTGACCCATAAAGTCGAATTAATCCGCTCGACTGCTTAGCGCACGATATAATTGGCTTCGAGGAACAGTCCAAGGGTAAGATGCAGCCAGGCTTACATACATCCCGATCGTTGTGAGCGTGAAGGCACAAAAAGGAAACCAGCTAGGGGTTATCCTTAAAAAAAAGGTTTTTTTAAAAAAAATTTTTAAGGTGTGCAATTTTGCCCTTTTTTTCTTTTTTTAATTTTTAAAATTTGGGGGCTTTGCTTTTTTTTCTCTTTTTTTTATCGTTTTATCTCAAAAGGGGTTCCCTGGGGAAACTTGGTCATTATTGATTTTCCCCCCTTAAAATTTAAAAACATACCGGGAAATTTTCAAAACGGGCTTTTCCAAAGAGCGATACGGGAAACCATTTTTCGAAAAAGGGAAAAAATTTATTAAACAATATAAAGGGGAAATACCCAGGGAAATTTGGGGGAAAAAATGTCCGATTACTTCAAGAAACTGTTTAAAGCAAGCAAATATTTGGTTTGTAAAGTACCGGAACCGCGTTTATACAGCACTAGGGGGGGCATTTCAAGGAGGAAATTAAAATACATTGTTTACACACGGGGGGAACGAAGCACGGGCTTTTTTCAAAGTACTAGAGAGATTAAGCGAGAAAAAACATTTCTTCAGGGAACCCTTGACGGCGGGCTTTTAAAAAGGGGGCTAGGGAAACATCCCAGCGTAATAAACCCGAGTAGGGGACCAAGGACAATCAACAAAAAGGGACCGAAGGAAAAACCCAAAAACGATGACTGCGGGGTCGACAAAAAATGCAAAGAATGCACACGGAAATGAGTTTCCGGGGCAACGAAAGGGGGTTTTTTAAAATGGGGGGGGGTCGGGTAAAAGGCAGAAAAACAACGCCCCAAAAGGAAAAATAGAAAAGCCCAAGAAATAACCCAAATTTTTTGAGAACCTTTCAAAATTCCAAACCGAAACAGACGAAATAAAAAAAAACAAAAAAACCAACAGGGCCCGATAATAAATGAATATTTTAAGGGTTAGAGCGACCACTGGGGCTCAAAACCCCGGGGAACCCCCGGTATCTTTGCATGCCCCAGAAAAATCTGTTAAAACACGATAGAAAAAGGGGAAAACAATGGAAACCCCCGGCCATTATCGGTGTGACAGGGGGTGGACAAACAAATACAAAGTAAACTTGAAAACAAAAACAATTTTCGTAAACCAATAACAATAGGAACAATAAAAACCCGAAAGCAATATGTTTGGGGGGGGGGTGGTGGGGAAATTTTAATACGCATGAAAATATTGGGAATAATTGGTTGATTTGAGAAAAGGGCCGTCAACATGATTTTTCAAACAAAATAAAACCAACCCAGGGGTAAAAAACGATTGAGAACATTTTGGGGAAAAGGTAGACACAGGGGCGACGAGGGAGGCCCCACGGGTTTTTATGCGCAAAGGTGCAGATACCCCGGGGAATGAGGGGTAGGGGCGCAAAATGGCGACGCCGGGGTACCGCCCAAACGAGGGGCACGTGGCCCGGACGAGAGGATACAGGCTCGGCGGAAATGCCGAACAACAACGGGCCTGTCTAGAGCGTGTCCCTAAAATCGACCCCCGGGGGGGTTTTCAATGACAAACCGGGGCGAAAAAAAGTTTTTTAAATGCAAAAAAAAACCTTAAAATCAGATAAAGAATATTTTGCCCCGTACTTTTCCAAATCCCAAAACGCACAAAAGGGAAGCAGTAGACAAAAATAAAAAAAATGTTAAACGGGGGTTTAAAAAATTTAACAACAAGCCGTATGTAAATCCAATGATAGAAAGTGGAAAAGAAAGGGGGGCCAGTAAGGTTTTGTTTAGATGCAGGCAACAAAACCAGAAACTAGTGTCGAGCATGAGAGCCCGTGCCCACCCCCAAAAAATTTTGCAGAGTTTTGGGAAAATTTTAAAATATGAAACAACAATAGACTTAAATCGAAAAGCTTCCTGGCAAGGGGAGTCTGCACCCGGATAGAAAAGGAAAAACCACGCTTTTAAAAAAAAACCCAAAATATCTACCCTTTTTACTTTTTTAAAAACCAAATTTGGGTCTAAGGTGTCGGTATCAATTTTTCGTGTGCGCGAAAGGGGGAAAAGGGGCTGGGTTCAAAAATTTTAGGGCACTTCTGTAAGGTGTAGGTAGACGATCTCTGGTAAAACTGGGAAAACTTTTCCCGGAACATATGGGGGCACATGGGAATAGTGTTTGGACAATTTGGGAAAAGATGTTTGGGGCAACAGTGAATCATAAAAAAATAAAAATTTTTTGTCAAGAAATTTGGTTTTTTTTGGGGGAAATTTTCCCTAACACGGAGGGGAATAAAAGTCCGGACCCGCAAAAGATAAAGAAATACAAAACTCCCAAAAGGGCCCCAAAAAACCAGAAACAGCTAAAGGGAAAATTTTAGGTCAATCGTTTTTTTTGGGATTTATCCCAGCAAAATATGCACGGCAACGGCGCCGCTACGGGAAATTGCTCAAGAAGGAGGTAAAAGGGGAATGGTGTGACCGGCATCAAAAAACTTTTTCCGAAAAAGCCCAAAGAATTTTTCAAACCCAAAAGTACACAAAATTTTTCCGAATTAATTTGCCTTTTTTCTTACAATGTGATCAGTGACAAAGGGTTTTGGGGGCCACTCTGTATAAAAATCGATGAAGAAAGGCCCAAAGAGGGGGTGGAAAATGTAGGGCCATCACCCCTACTAAAAGGGCGGAGGTCCATTATACAAAACCAAAAAAGAACTACTATCAATATATGGTCTTAAAATGAAATTCCAAAATTTTCATAATGGGAGCAGAACAAACCTTTGGGTTCCCAGACCATAACCTTTAAAACGTTTATGATAAAAAGCAGCCCTATTACTGGAAGGCAAACGAGGGGGAAATTTTTTCCCCTCAACAGTTCCGATAAAAGATCGAACACTGTGCGGGAAAAAAAAACCCATGGTTGCGGATGTCTAAGTCGGTTTCCGAAAAGGGGATGAGGGGGAGATAAAAAACGGAAACCAACAATAAACCGGGAAAGGGGTGATTGCGCCGATCTTTTTATGCATTGACAACGGGGAGGGAAAAAGAAGTTTAAAGAGATAGAGAAACAATCAGAGGGAGGAAAACCGGGTTTTCGGAAAAAATCTTTGGGGAAAATTTAAAAAACAGAAAATTCAGGAGTAAAAAAAATTACATAAAAAAACCAAAAACAGGCTAAAACGGGCGGGGCAAGCCCGGGGGGGAAATTTGGGGAAAGATGTCAAACCAAAAAAAAATTTTTAGAAAAATGACGTCGTGGATGCGTACATCGGGAAATAGTGCTTTTCGGGCAATGAATCCCAAAATGAAAATTTAAAAAAATACTTCTTTTTAAAAGGAATGGCGAGAAAAATTTCGAAAAAAAGGGTTGGGGGGGGTGTAAATAAATGTAAACGCCCCAAAGGCATCCGAACAAAAACCGAACGAGGAACTTTTTTGCACCAAAAACACCGAAAAAAAGGGAGTGCTTTGGCGATTGATATTTTTGGGGGCCTTTACCAAGAGGTTTAAGGGGGGTGTCGAACGTGCTAGTTTTTTTAGGGGGAGGGATTCTCGAAATTTTTTAACATTGTATCCGATGGCCCAAAAAAACAAAAAAAAGCTAACTAAAATTTTAAAAAGATACATAACGAAGTGCAATGACCGATTGGGATTTTTAACGATTTATGGAAAGCAGTATACGTCACACGAATGGAATGAGGCACTGGAAGCAGAGGGGGGGAAGGGGTATATGAGTTCTAAAACACCCAACCCAAACCCCCGGGTTTAAAAACAGATGCGCGAGATTGGAAATTTTTGCGAGTCTACTGGCAAGGGGAACCACGCAGGGTGGGGAAGTGGATCCCCAAAATTTAAGATTGGTTTTAAAAACCGGTACATCATGAAAGCAAAAGGGGTAAAACGCCATCGGGGTTACATTACAAAAAAAATTCACACCCCAAACCCTAGCATCAAAAAAACTAAAAAAAAAAATCCGATAGATGATGTGTTGAAACAACAAGGGGAAAAAAGATAGAAAAAACGCGAGGGGGAAAAATAATAAGTAAGGGGGAAAAACGCAAAAATTTCAACATGAAAAAAAAGTTCCGAAAAAACAGTATTTAAAATTGGGACAGAGTTCTATTTTAAGTCGTTTTCACGTATCCGATCTACTGCAAAAGAATTCCGGAAGATGTTTAAAATTTTTGGAAAGGGGCCCCTATGGGGGTAATCTCGATCGGGGAAACAAATGCTTTCCACCTAGAGACGGGGGAGAAAAGGGAAATTCCCCCAAAGGGGGGTTTTAACATAGTGAAACCCAAAGCCCTACAAAAAATTTCTAACCCGGGTAGGCAAAGGGGGGGGAACTTAGGAAACAAGAAAAAAAAGTATAAAAAAAAATAGGGAAAGGGTGAACCAAAAACAGTTAGTATTGACTAGGAACTAGAGGGGGGGGGACGTTAAAGGGGTGACCGGCCGGGAAGCGACAAGCGGTTTTTTGGGCAAACTTTTCAATGTCAAACGAAATAGAAAAATGTGTTTTTAGAAGAATAGGTTTTTGAACTACAAGGGGAAAAAATCCACTTTTTTGTGTTAGGGGAGAAATGACCCCTTTAATTGATTTCACTGCATTGCATTGCATTGGAAATTTGTACTAGAAAATTTGGGATTTTACGTCTCCCTATTTTATTTGTTGTATTTTGTAAAAAGGGGATTTTAAATTTTTAAAAGTGGATTTTTTAAATTTCCCTATTCATAAAGGAAAACGAAAGTTTGGAAAGTAGGTTTGGAAAAAGAATAGTTTAAAAATTCACGCCAGAGGGGTTTTGGGGGGGGGAAAAACCCCGGTAGACTGGGTTTTCGGGAGCTATTTTTGGAAAACCCGGGGGGGGGGTTAAAAGCTGGGGGAAACCGGGACACACTGACCGAAAGGGGTTGGGGGGCTGGAGCCGACTGGGGGGTGTTTGGGGGGGGAAAAAACAGCTGTGATTGGGCGGGGAAAGCAGCAAGCCCAAGCCGAAAACAAAAGGGGAAGAACCAGGAAAGGGGGAAACTACCACGGGGATGCACCGACAAGTCGATTTCCAAACCACCCCTAGCGCCCTCCACGCAAACCATGAAATAGGGTGGGTTGGGGGTAGGCGGTCTTTCCCTTAAGCTTGGGTTACTTTATTCAACCTAGATTTTGATATTAAATTTTTATTCAACATAATTATCGGAATAGATTTTTTGTTTTTTTTTTCAAATCGAATTAGGGTGAAGCTTTGACTTTTTTAATTTTGAACTATAATTTGGGTTTTTATTCCAATCCCGGGGTTTGGGAGTCATGCTTTTGACATATTTTTTTGGGTGTGTTACGTAACTAAATTGAAAATCAAAATATATGTGATGATAAAGGGATTCCCAAAAAATTTGATGAAAAAAAAAAAATATATTTTAGTGGGATGATGGAAAAAGAAGGTTTAAAATTAAAAGATGGAATTTAAGGGGTTGGGAAATCAAATTTTTTTTAAAAAAAAATTAGCTGAAACATAAAAGGGGGTAAATTTAATGGAACGGCTTCCCCCGTGTCTCCATTAGACCTTCCTTAACACAAAAAAAATTTTCGGGTAGCTTTATTTGCCCTGTCAAAAATGCAAATACGGGATAATTTATTCAAAAATGATTTGCCTACCAAAATGCAAAACAGCCACAGTTTTAAAATAAAAAATAGTTAAAAGTATTGGGGGGGTTAAACAATGCAAACGCAATCAAGTAAAGGTAGTTAAAAGGAAACGGGGAAATTTACACAGAAAATGGAGAAACCCAAAACGGGAAAAGTCAAAAAGGGTTTAAACCGGGACTGCAGTGGGGGGCTAAAAAAATTTTCCTGAGGGGTGGGGAAAGGAGGGTAGTTCGGGCTAAAATATCGCGAAAATCCCCCGAAACTATCGAATGAATACAAAGGGCTGGCAAAAGGGGGACACGAGACGGGGTACCCAATTTGGGACGATGCACCTGAGGGCCCCCATAAAGTCGGGAAATTAAACCGCTCGCTGGGGTTTTAGCGAACACGATTATAAAATTTGGGTTCGGGACAGTCCAAGGGGGAAAAATGCAGCCCAAAGGGGTTTCATACATCCCCATCGGGTTTTTAGCGTTAAGGCCACAAAGGAAAACCCCAAGGGGGATTGGGGGAGAGCGGAAACCAACCCAGGGCGAGTTTTTTTGCGCGGGCCGGGTAGAGGCGAAAACAGTTTTTTTTTGGGAATTTCCCATTTTCCACGGGTTTGCTCCCGCTGACCGGGCGAAAAGGGGCTGGAAAAAGCAAGGAAAGTCGTAGCAGTTAATCGGGCGGGGGCAACGTGCCCCCATGCCCACGATGAAGTACACGGTAATTTCTTTTGGAAAGGCCTAAATCTCGGGGGCGAGAAGTTGAAAGTGATTTTTATAGGGAGCGAAGTAGTAGACTGCAGCAAAATTGGAAGATTTTTGAAATTTAAGGGGATTTGATGGGAGCGAAGCAAAAGCGAACAGTGAATTGGGAAAATTTTTTTGAAAATTTAAGGCGATTGATAGGGGGCGAAACAGAAACGAACCCGTTTAATTGGAATATTTTTTGAAAATTTAAGGCGATTTGGGTAGGGAGTGAAGCGAGCGAAACAGGGGGAATTGGGAAAATAATTTGAAAATTTAAAGTATTTGATAGGGGGCGAAGTAGAAAAAGGGGCGCCCAAGGGTTGGGGAAAATTATTTTAAAATTTAGAGTGATTTGATAGCGGGGTGAAGCAAGCGAACAGTGAATTGGAATATTTTTGAAATTGAAATGATTTGATAGGGAGGGAAGTAATGAGCGTGCCGAAGTTTGGGGAAAAATTATTTTAAATTGAGAGTTTATTTTATAGGGGGCGGAAACGAAAGGGAAACACGCGGGTTGAACTGTAATTTTTAAATTTACCCCTTTTGGGAAAAGGTACGATCTAAAAAAGAACAACAAACCGAATAATTAGCGATCTGAAACAAACGACCGGAAAGGGAAGCATGACAGCGGGAATCGAAAAGTATCGAAACGAAAGGGAGTGAAAATGATCCCTCCCTTTACCAGAATTAAACTGACGGCATCATCAGGAGGAATCAGAAAATCGCAAACTTGGATTACTTCTCCCCCGTGTGTGGGGCATTTTTTCTTTAAAACGACAACCCTTTAAATTTAAAAACTGTCCCCATCGAACAAACATCATCGGGAAAAATCCAGTAAAAAAGGGGAAAAGATGGTAAAAACACCACAGTATTAATAAAAGTAAAATTTTGTAATTAAAAGGGCCATCAAACTTCCCGGGGGTTTAGCCACCTCATTTATAATTTGAAGGGTCCGACTAGGTAGGGTTAATTTAATTTTTTTCACCATTTATCCAAACCCTAAAAAATATACCAGGGGAATTTTTAACCACTACAAAGTTTTCAACCTCTTAGGGTTGTGCATGGCCCATTGTCCTGTCACTAGACCAATAGTGTTTTGGAGGGGCTCTACCAGCTGCAGTTGGAAAAGAGACACGGCACCCAAAATCCCCTTTGGGGGCCCCAAGCCAGACAAAATTTTCTTCAATTTATCATTTTTTCCCTAATAAAATTGTATTCCCGGATTAGGGAATCCCCGATCCGGGCCAACCCGAACCCAAATTTGGGTTTCCCCCAATTAGTGAATTAGAATTAACATTATTGTAATCAAAAAATGGGGGGCCCAACATTTAAGGGGAAATAAGGTTTTATAAAAGGGGGAAAGGGCCCTTTTAAAGGGGACAGTAATAATGGGATCTCTATTTTTAACCCCAAACCCTTTTGGGCAGAATCGGGAAAAAGTCACGAAAATTTCCCCACTAAAAAACGAAAAAAAAAACGTAAAAAGGCGATATTCCCTGAGAAATTTTTCTTCGATTGTAACCCCAAAAAGTGGCGGGTCTAAGTTCAGAGATTTCGAAGGGCCCTCGAATTTTCATCAAGATCGCATATTTCCGTTTTTCCCGGAAACGTGCGAACAAACAAAAGAAAACCAAAAAAACAAAAAAAATTGGGGCTTTAAAATTTTTTTAGGGGGCGGGTTAAAATTTAAATTTTTTGGGGGGGCATATTTTAAATCAAAAAGCCCAATAAATTTAGCAAAAAATACCCTACCGCGGGCTCGGTGGAATTTTGGGAGGCATGGGTTCGATCCCCGGCCAAGGTTGGGTTTTGTAAATCTGAACTTAGCCCATTTATTGTTGGATGAGCGTAGCGAGCGTAGCGAGCGAAGCGAAGATTCCATTCCACTACACTGGAGAAAAAATCCGGAATGTTTTTTTTTCTTTTTTTCTGTATTTTTTGTGTGTTTGTCAGCACGATTCAGGCTAAACCGATACTCCAAGTTGCGATAAAATTTTCTGGAGGCCTTCGAAATCTCTAAACTTAGAACTGCCACGTTTTTGAGCACAATCGGAAAATTATTTTTCATGAAAATCGCAATTTTACGATTTTTTTCCGATTTTTTTAAAAAATTTCTTCGACTTATAACACCTACATGCTTTATCCGATTTTAATGATTTTCTCAAAGAACCTTAATTTTATGAAATAAGATATTCGTGTGAAATTTGAGCGCAATCGAAAAATTATTTGTCATGAATATCGAAATTTTACGTTTTTTCTTCTTTTTTAAAACAGTTTTTTGACTTATAACACCTACATGCTTTATCCTACTGTAATGACTTTTTCACAGAACCTTAATTTTATAAATAAATATATTCGTTAAATTTGAGCGCAATCGAATAGTTATTTCTTATGAAAATTGCAATTTTACGATCTTTTTCTTTTTTTTAATTACGATTAATTAAAATTTACAAAATTTTAGTTAATTTTTTATTTTATTTAATTTAATTTTAAAAAACAATTCAACTAAGTAATGATTTTTTCACAGAACAACAGAAAATCCGCATAACACAATGGCAGCTCAATGCACCAATTACGCTCATCCAACAACGCGCCTGAAAAAGCGTTTGCGAAGCTTCCTAGTTATAGATTATTGAGTGCAATACAATACAAAACATTCTGAACAAGTAAATTCAGAGGATAGTCTATTGTTATTTTGAGTTTTGTGCACGTTCTTTCGAATCTTACCGTGATGCCCCCAAGTTGCTAGATATACGAGTAGTTTGCCAGTATGTATGCCAGCTCCACTGGTTGTGAGAGTAACGCATGCTAGTGGTCTCCTTCATTTAACTGCTATCGTTCAGTCTACTGATACCAATTACGATCGTAGTGAAAGATTGCTAAACGAACAACAGCATATTTTAAGTGTGAATAGTACTTTTAAAAGGCTCGAATAAAAAATGTTCTAAATCTACATTTATCAAGAATTTCGCTTGATCAGCATTTTAATTAATCGTTTGAGTTTGGATGAATTTGATGAAATAAGGACGCATCGGACATTAAGTTAATGTTGCATGGTAAAGAAACCTACACAATAGTTTTCATAGAATGAATTTTAAGAAAACTCAGGAACTTGATATTAATTATAGCAAAACAAGTTTTATGATTTTCCATAAGGCTAATGATAGAAGCATGAATGATATTCATTTGACGTTAAATTGTAATGGTAAGTTAATTTCTAGAGTGTATGAATTTAAATATCTTGGGAGTTTTCTTAGATTGTAATTTAATTTTAAGAAACATTATGAATATGTGTGTAATAAAGTATCATCAGCAATTGGAATTATAAGTAGAATGAAGAGGTTTGTAACCGAGAGAATGTTGAGGTTACTTGTAGATTCTTATATTCACTCTGTTATTGATTATTGCTTAGTGGTTTGGGCAGTAAGACCTTCTACTGACTATGTTGTACTCCAGAAGAGAATTGACCATCTGTTTGATTCATTTCCCTTGAGCCAAGATTTGCAGTCTGATTGTTTCACGATTGAGGAAAGGATGAAGTATAGCGTGCTGGTAAATACATACAAAGTATTGAAAGATGTTTTTAGGTATTCTACCCAATATTTTTAAAATTGTTGATCGTAATAGAAATTCGATCTACTTTAATAAACTCATTGGAAGTTCCTAGATTAAATTCTGAAGCATTTAGAAAGTCATTTATGTACAGAGGCGTATCCTATTGGAATTCAATTTCTTATGATATAAGAAGCCAGTTTACTAATCTAGGAATTGTACAATTTAAAAGTAAAATTGAAGCAATGATAATGAATCAAAAAGCAAAAAATAGATTTTTACTATTTATTTGTAGGTTATTGTCTGTGTGTTTGTGTAATGTTAATGAATCTTCATAAGTTCTTATTAATGATTTTGCTTTTCTCTTTGTTTGTTCATTATTGCTTTGATTATGATATAAACAATGTATTTTCAATTATATTTTTCTGCCTAGATTGTCTGGTTGCCGCCCACTGATGGAGCTTGCAACTTGAGTTAGGTGTCCTGTATCATTGCTGTGAAAAGTTTGACATGAACAATTTTAAATAATTATATATCTGATATAATATATATGAATATGAGTCAAGATTTGAACACAAAAATGAAGATTAAACACAAGAATAAACATTTCGCGTTCGGTGGTTTCTTCCGCGAAAGTTTGATTGTACTCCCTGATTTGCTGTTCCTGATTTTTGGCAAACCTCATATTCGTTTGAGTGGGATCGTCTAATAAATCATTTTTTTTATTTTCGTTTTTCTTTTTCAATGTTTTTTTTTCTTCTTTTCATTCTCCACCTTTTTTTATATTTGATTCATTCATTAAATGCATATAATATCATTCTATTTGTTACCAAAATTCTTGTGTTAAATGCATTGTTGTTGTAATGCTACTATTTCAATTATTATTTACGAAAATGTAGTTTATTGTTCTTTCTGCATCTATGTAATTAGATTTATTTAGTTGTCCTCCTTTGTAAATCAGTTTTTATAACTGAAAAGGATAGACGTTAAATACATAATAAATAATAAATAAATAATAAATTGAAATGTCGTAAAATCAGACCAACGATGACGAAATCAATGACAAAGCTGATCTTTTACACTTCCACCAGTGTTTACGTGTAGCATATGATGCAACTTACAACATAATGTGTCATACGTTTTAATTTAGTTTCTTAATTTTACGAGTTATAAGTTTCAAACAATGGTATCAAAGTCCATGGAACTACGCTCCTCACGGTGCAGCAGAACATATGCCTCAAGAAAATAACGAGAACCTGGCAGAGGATGCAAACAGATGCAAACGACTGACACCAAAGGACAAACGTACTACAGTTTGTCTCATCTTAACTACAGCCCGGCGTTTTAGGGTTCAAAGAAACTAGGATGTCGCCTGCTCTATTATGAAAAGTTGTAAATCCGTCCGAAATTGACGGGAAGGATGGGCCTCTCCGTAATAAAAAAGTACAATCACATCCGATGCAAGTTGGTTGCAACCTCCCGAGTATCGAAAACCACTTGTATGTATGCCGGGGTTTAGTAGGTTTACTCTTCTTGCTCCGCATTACTATAATGCCGCGCAAGATCAACGTTTCAATTACACTCGCTCCATCAATATCATCCCCATACAGGATATAGGGCCAAGGTCGCACTGGATGTGACTGTACTTTACTGCTCTGCGGAGTCCACTTCAGCTGTCAAACTTTGATAGGTTTACAACCTGACCACCACTGTCTGCGCTCTTTGAACCCACAAAACGCCGGGCTCTAGTTAAGATGAGACAAACTGTAGTACTACTACTACTACTGTCAAGCCATTCACAATAAAATAAAATGCTTGTTACGAAAAAGAAAGAAAAAATTCAGAAGTACTTGGACTTTAATTAAGACCAATGCCTCGAAGATAACACTTCTTGAAGACAATGGGATGCTAAATTTTAAAGGGCTGAATGTTGTAACCGTTCCAAATGAGTTTGAGGCATTCAATATATTTGATATTGATGTGGGGTCGAAAAGACGTCAAACGTCTTCAACCAGTAGGTGTGACAAATCAAGGCTGGTATCGACTCTAAAACTTGGTGCTTTGTATTCTATAGACTAGTGGTTAAACGTTTGTTAAAGGCTTCATTGTAAATGCTTCAAAAGAAAGAAAACAAAGCCGAGTATGTGTAAAAGCGGAGACATGCTGCCGGGATTCAAAATGCTAACCAAGAAAGAGAAGGCAATGCTAATGCACGCATTGCCTAAGGTGAAGTCTTCACCGCAGTGAGACAAATAGCTGTGGCTCGTCGTGTGGCAGCTTTAAATAGGGCCCTCTGTAGCCTGACACAGAGATTACAGAGTCACAGGTTCAGGTTTATATTTGATGTTTAAGCGAGTAGTATAAAACTTCATTTGGCTGGCCACTATCACTAGACGGTTTGGCTGGCCCCTCCCCTTTTGCATGTTTTTAATGATTGGCACGTGTCCGCTTTTGATAGACGATTGGGCTGGCCCCTCCCCTTGGCACGTGTCCCCTTTAATTAGCTATGCTGGCCACTATCACTAGACGGTTGGGCTGGTCCCTCCCCTTGGCACGTGTCCCCTTTAATTAGCTATGCTGGCCTCAGTCGCTAGACGGTTTGGCTGGCCCCTCCCCCTTTTTCATTTATTCATTTATTTATATTTTCAATAGACGATTGGGCTGGCCCCTCACACACGCGCGAAGGTTCCACCCGAAAACAGAAGGGGGCAACGAACGCGTATTCAAAACAAATTTAACTGCATTGATGATGAAACTAATGCATCTTCGGAGGCTCTTAGAACTAGGAAGCGCGCGCTTGTTGACAGAAGATTGGCACGTGTCCCCTTTAATTAGCTATGCAGGCTGTAACCGCACGGCCTGTGCAAGTCTCATTTTGGCCCTCAGCCGGAGAATTTTTCATTTTTATTTTAATATATTTGCATATGATAAGGTTTAATTGTAACAGTTAAGGCACTTAATTGGTTAGAATAAATTGGCATATTGCATGCACATTTACGTGATGTCACAGATCACAAGTAATAATTCAGTAGCCACTCTAGTTTGTGAAGGTGCAGCTGAGAGTCAATGTATTTGGTTAATTTCACCGATGTTTTTGGGATAGGGAGTACAGGTAACGGGATCTCCGAACCACCCTGCAGTAGAGAAGCTGGAAAGTTGAGTTTGGCAAAAGCAAAGTGTGGTGTTTTGGGCTCAGGAATGTGTAGCCTAGCCGACACATCCCCTCGCTCCACCGGGCCTCGTCGTGGCCTCGGCCAATGACAAGCACGGACGCTGGCCGAGCCAGCTAGGCAGTAAAAATGCGAGTGAAGTCGAATTCTCGTCCAGAAAACGGAAATACGTAGGCAACCCCTAGACCAATAACAGCCCTTAGTTTTAAAGTGCGCGGGTGGTGAGACCCAATCACAGGGCAGAGTGTAAAACCAACGGAAGTAGTAGAAGCAAGTGTGCGTGTGTTTCGAGCAAGGGATCGTCCACTACGCACATCGCCAGAGAAGACGACGGTTGACTACAGAGAGTGCATCTTTCAATCAGTGTTTTTTGGAAGCATGGGTGTTTTTCACCAAAGTGGGGAGTAATCCCAGGATGGGTTTTGTACCTCCTGCTGAGGTCGAGCTACATCTCGCGTATATAATTATGTTTTTTACAAGTTAATATCAGTAATCTTCGTGATAGCCGAGTAACGTGCTAGCCACATGGCGAGTGTTCAATAGCCATGCGCGAGTAACGACGACATCGCAATTACTATGGTAAATTCTTATATCTACACCATACGGAGTGACATGCGAGTTCAGTAAGAGTGTTTCAAGCAGGGTTGAGAAAAACCCGGGTTTTTCTGAAAAAACCCAACCCGGGCGGGTTTTTTCAGGGTTTTTGGGGTTTTTGGGGTTTTTGGCGGGTTTTTGGGGTTTTTGGAAATTTCAAGTTAAATATGTGTAAAATGTATATTTTGCACTTTTGCCCTATTATTGGTCATGTGTTTTGTTTTAGTTTATTTATTTACAATTTATTATGAAAAATCATTATGATTATTATTAATTTTATTTGTTTGCAATAGTTTACTTATTTCCAACTTTTTGAAAAATGTAATTGGTCTTTTATTTCTGTTGGGTTTCTTGGACTGTACTGGAACAGCTGATTTGATTTTGAGCTTCATCATTTGCCAATACTTTTCAGAAGGCTGTGCATGTAGCATACCATTACCAGCTGATTTCCTGTCACAAGGTAAAGTGAGGTTAGAGGTGACTTTCTAGTTTGTTGCTAGAGTAGGCCTAGCCTAGGCCCTAGTAAATTGGTTTGGCTGTTTTTTTACAATGCCTAGAGCTGATGGTTCTGGTCGAAAGCAAGCTCTGGAGTGGAGGGAAGTGACAAGAATAGATGAATCCTGCCAAGTTGAGTGTAAACACTGCTTTACACAGATAAGTTGCAAAATAGAGAGAATAAGAGCCCATCTAGGGAAATGTAAAAAAAGGCTAGTATCTCTAGACGAAGATGATCATGATCTTGTAGATGAACCCGATTCACCTCGGGCTCAATCATCGAGTTTTGTTGAAAGCAATATGTTTCGCCCACCTACTCGTACTCCAGGTTCAGGTACACCAAGAAGGGCAATGTCAATCTCACCTTTAAGCTCTACGTCTACGGCTGACGAGCGGGGGCGACCATCAAGCGCATGCAGTGAACATGAAGATAGGTCTATTGACATTGACAGCAATAGTAAAAGATCTCTAAATACTCCTATTTCTACTCCAAAAAAGAAGCAGAAGACTATGGGTGATTTCGCAATAAAAACTACGCAGAGCCAACGGCAGATGTTAGATAAAAAAGTTGCAAATTTCTTTTATGCTAACAACATTGCTTTCAATGTTGCGGAGAGTTCGCAATTTAAGAACCTCGTTGAAGCTTTGCGTCCTGGTTATACTCCGCCTAACAGGTTCCAACTATCCGGTTCATTATTAGATGACGCATGTGAAGAGGTTGATTTAAAACTGAAAGAAGAGCTACACAACTGCACTCTAACCCTTTTGCAAGATGGGTGGTCAAATGTAAAAAATGACCCGATAACCGCTACCAGTATCCACACTGGCAAAAGTGGATTTCTTCTAGAAGCTAAAGATGCTTCATCGGAGAAAAAAACTGCCAGGTATTGTGCTGACCTCGCCAAAGAAGCAATCAACGATTGCAAAGAAAAGTTTGATGTAGAGGTAAGAGATCTTAGATCTAGATACAATTTGACAGCCTATGCCTACTTAGTTCGATATCTGGTCTAGGGCCTACATACATTACGTAGGCCTATAGTATTATTATGTTGTAATAATGTTGAGGGATAGGCCTATTTACTTTAAATTTTTCATAGAGATTAGGGCATCTCCTTCTACTGCATGACTGCCGCACTGCGTTTGTCTAGGTCTACATAGTAGCTAGCCTATTGTAGATTTTTACGGAAACCAGGCATTCGTATTTTGTTGTAGGCCTAGGTCTAGCCTAGACTCTGAATTAGGCCTACCGGTAACTACAAGTTTAAATTAAATCGGTAGTGGGTGATACATTTGCATAATTTAATTTAGGCTGTAGGCATATAATCCCCTACATGCATTGATTATTGACTATTGAAAGCAATATTCTTCTTTTTAATTTTAGGTGTTCGCTTTCTGCAGTGATAATGAAAACAAAATGATAAGAATGCGTGAAATTCTTCAGCAAGATGATTATTTCCCCAAGATATTAACTTATGGTTGTTCATCACATTATTTAAACCTTTTGGAAAAGGAAGTAACTCCAAAAACTGTATTGAAGCATATTGTAGAGGTACACAAGTATTTCCGCAACCACCACCAGCCTCATGGATGGCTTAAAGAAAAGAATGGTTTGGTGCCCCAATTACCTAATGATACCAGATGGAATTCCCAAGTTGCCTGTGTATCAACTTTCTTGGAAAACTATCACAAGTATGTTGAAATACGCAAAGAACAAGACACATTTAATCGAGACATTGCGTTGATCTTGGACAATGTTGGTCTTTACCGAGAAGCATTACACCTACAGAAGCAGTTAAAAGAAGTCTCTTGTGCCCTCGATAAACTTCAAGGCGATACAGCTACGCTTGGGGAAGCTGCCGAGATTTGGATTGACATGATCAATAATGAAGCTTTAGAACAACATAAAGCTGCAATGATGCATCGTTTCGAACAAGCAATGACTCCTTTTCATTTTCTTGCCAACATGACTGATCCTAGGTACGGTGGTAACAAATTGACATTTGAACAAGAAGAAATAGCAGAAGAGTGGCTCCTAAACCGCAACCCAGATTTCGTACCAGCTTTCCTAGCATTTAAAATTAAAGATGAGGATTTTTTTCCAAAATCTATGTTCTCTGACTCAGTTGTTTCCCAATTTTCCCCATCTAAATGGTGGCAAATCATGAAAAACAAGTCATCTAAAGCTAAGAAGGATGAACTTTTGACTGCAGAGTTCTGTCAATTTATGAAAGATCTGCACTCATGCCCTCCCAGCTCAGCAGCAATTGAGCGTGTTTTTAGCACATTTGGATTTGTGTGGTCAAAAATCAGAAACCGTTTAGGGTCGGAGAAAGCAAAGAAACTTGTTAAAGTATACCGTTTCGAACGTGCACAACCAAAAGAATGGTAGGCTTAGGCAAAGACAAGATATGTTTAGGATCTCAAGGTTTAACAGTCTCCCGACCCGACCGAGACTCTTAAAAATGCAAATGTTAATGCAATCATTCTTTATTAACCTATTATGATACTATAGGCCTCAAGCAAGTGTTATAATTTTTCAAAGTATGCCTTTATACACACAAATATTAGTGGGAAATAAAATAAGTTTTGTTTTAATTAGCAGTGACCTAGTGATGCATTTTTTTAGAGGTAAAGGTATCTCGGTTAGCGCTTAAATTTGAATTTGCATAATAAATATAAGATGTTCAGTTTCAATTTTCATTATCATTATCTTGAAATATTTCATTAGGCCTGTGTAGGCCTAGGTCTACTATGTATACTATGCAATTGCTAGGCCTGTGCATTGATTATTATTTGGAATTTGTGTAGTGTACTTACACTTAGGCCTATACTTTGTTTCAGTTTCTTGTAATAAATAATTAATATGAATCAATTAGTGTGTTTTACTCAAAAACCCCAAAAACCCACTTTGTACTGGGTTTTTTCAAGTGGGTTTTTGGTTGAAAAACCCGCCGGGTTTTTTCGGGCCGGGCAAAATTTCTCAACCCTGATTAGAGTGGAGCATCATAACCGAACGGTTGACGCGCCCTGAAACCAAAACTAAAAACTATTTTTTCTGTTCGCCTCCCTAAGCTGAAATTGTCTTTAATTTTTCATTGACGCTGGAGGCAGTATCTATACAAGTGTAGGAGTCGTACACTAGCTGGCCGTTCCATTTAGCCTGGGGTGTATCTGTTGATCAAGTGTCTGTGACCACAAATGTTTGTTCAATGATTATACTAGGGAAACACTAAAGTCGTTGTTAAACGAGTGAGTGAGCCATGTGTTGAGTACCCGGTAACGTTCCCTTTCCTCCTCATATACCTGGCTGGCTGTATTGATAAACAAATCTATTGAGACCGGTATCATTCCTAAGCGACTCAAAAAAGCAATTATTAAACCTATATATAAGAAGGGTGACCATAAAGTTTACTAGGTAGGTATCATAGCTTTAGATAAGAATAATATTGAATTGTGCTGCAATCACTTTAACGAAGATCTTAATTTACTAAATGACTGGTCTAAGACAAACGGCTTAAATTTTAATCCCAAAAAATCCTCAGTTCTGCTCATAGGAACCAAATATAATGTTTATAATCTACACCTTAACTTAAAAATCCCAGTGATCACAATGGGAGATGTACCAATACCTCTAGTTGAATATGGAAAGAATCTAGGCCTTATATTTGACAGTGGCTTGTCCTTTGAAAGGCATGTAATAACTCAATGCGCAAAAGCATACGGTCTTCTAAAATCACTATATTGCTTTAAAACGTTATTAGATGAAAACATGAAGTTGAAACTAGTGAATGCGTTAATATATCCATTATTAGACTATGGCGATATTGTTTATATGGGAATACACGAAAATGTTGCAAATCATATCCAAAAGGTACAAAACGCAACAGTTAGGTTTGCATGTAACATAAGAAAATTCGATCACATAAGCCACGTTTTATAGAAAACATAAACTCCTAAAAATGAAACAGCGACGAATGCTACATTACCTTTGCAATGTAGCTAGAATCATTAGAAACAAACGGCCGGTGGACCTACACGAAAAACTAAAACTTATTAACCTACACCATAGCTACAATACCAGACATAGAGATCTTGAAATCCCACTTCATCGATCATCAATCGCTAGTACATCTTTCTCAGTTCTTGCCCCAAAGTTGTGGAACAAATTGCCTCAAGAGGTAAAAAAATTTTTTAATCACCCCATTTCTTTTCAAAAAATATTGCCGACAGCACATCTTTGATAATATGCATTAATAACATGTACATTGATTCTAAATTAATTTTGTCAATCATAAATGTGTGTGTATTATTTTAGTTTGTCTGTTTAGTGTATAAGCTCTAAATCCTGTTTAGTTTATATTTTACCATCTGACTTCTTTTACATCTCTGCTTATTACGGTAGTGTTTTTTTTATGTTTCTTACCGTACTCTTATTTAAAGAATGTATTGTAATCCAATATAATAATTATAATTATTATTATTATTGTTTTTATTATAAAATCGTATATTACTAGAACTTTTGTCACAACAGTGCCATCATGCTTGAAGGTAACTGTCATTATAATTTTTAATTTTTAGCTTTATTTCTTAAACTTAATTTCTATATTGTGTTTGGTAGGACTAATATTAAGTATGTAGTTATACGTATTAATTTAATACAAAGTGAATTTGGATAGTAATGTGCGGACTATTCTCAAGAGAACATGCCATACAACGAACAATTTATCTGCGTTACCGCACTACTAGTTTATCTCTAAGATTAATTTTGATAATATCCTACATTAAATTAAGTTAAATTACATATTTTGTTTATTTTAATAAGATTCTGAGTTGCTCACACTGGTAAGGTGGAAGAGCGAACACTGTTCGAACCTCGCCATTTTGTAAATGTAATGTATTATTATTATTTACAAATAAAGTTCACTTATTATTATTATTTTTAAATTATTATTACTCAAATTATAGGCCTATAGCTATATTACCAAGTATTGAGAAACTCTTAGAAAGGCATGTTGCTAATAACTTGGTGGAGTACTGAAATAAACATGGGATTCTGAATAGTAAACATTTTGGTTTTCAAAAAGGAAAAAGTACCTCTACCCTGTTATTAGAGTTCTCTAAATTTGTAAATTCTAAATTAAACGACAATATGCACATTCTTGCTTTATTTGTGGATTTTAGTAAAGCATTGACACGATAAACCACCAGAAACTTCTACAAGCTTTAGAGTCCATTGGCATTCGTGGTATTGCGTTGGATTGGTTTAGAAACTATCTTACTGATAGATTCATGGAAGTGCATGTAAATGGCCACGTTAGTGAAGAAAAACATTGTGATTCTGGAGTCCCCAGGGGTCTATATTGGGACCTACGTTATTTTTTATATATGCTAACTTTATGTCAAAATGTCTTATATATTGCTTTATATTTTCTTATGCTGACGATACTGTTTTACTCGCGGTGCATTTTAATATTCGTGTTGCGCATGCTATGCTACAGTCTGACTTTAACAGTCTTTTACGTTGGAATCACGATAAAGAACTAGTAATTAACTCTTCTAAAACCAAAATTGTACATATATGCACACCCCACAACCACGAAAAAGATTTTCCAATTAATATTATTTATCACGATTTCAACTGCATTCATACTATGGCTGAATTGACCGATTGTGAATGTAGTGGGAAAATTGAATGTGTAAATACTTATGAGTACCTGGGATTAACTGTAGATAGGCACTTTTCATCGAAATATCATATGGATAAATTAAATAAAAGACTACGCTATTGCTCCTCTCGGCTTTATATTCTAAAATATGTATTACCTTTTTCCTTATTTAGAACCGTGTATCAATCCATAGCCGAATCTTTGATTTTGTATGGCATTTTAGCTTGGGGGCTTCGCGGTGTCACATTCAATGGGTTGAAGATTTACAAATAAAAATGTTAAAAA
The DNA here is from genome assembly GCA_024449915.1 of Sweltsa coloradensis. Lineage (NCBI taxonomy): Eukaryota > Metazoa > Arthropoda > Insecta > Plecoptera > Chloroperlidae > Sweltsa > Sweltsa coloradensis. The sequence continues at coordinate 44,262 of JAMZAV010010713.1, forward strand.
TGATAATGTGTGACTTTAAAACCGATTCTGAACTCTCCCGTAAACAAATATTTTCTTTTTGTAATGTGCTGCCAATATCTTCATTGTTTATATATAGATTTATATTACACTTCTATTTTAAATCAGATTTCAAGATTCTGTTAGACTCGTGTAAGGATACAAGGCTAAAAGTGGCGGGGGCATTCAAAATTCCCAATTTTAACAACAAATATGGCCAACGTTCACTTTCTTACTCGGTTCCTTCTACGTTCAACTTGATGCCCTCCTCACTGAAAACCTTGTCTAACATTTCAAAAATTAAAACTGAACTAAAATCTTATCTTCTTCTGACACCTTTTGACAATGTTTTCCGATTTATTTATTTATTTTTCTAAGCTCTTTGTTCTTTTTCTGTAATTTTTTGGATTTCACAAATTAACTGAATATGTCATGCAACCATAGTATTTATACATACATGTTTTTCATGTTTATTTTGGTTATATGTTCCGTTCTCTGTATTGTCACCATCTTAAATAATTTATTAATTGTCTTTACCCCACAGTTAAGCCTTTTTCAGGCTTTGTGGGTTTTTTGATTATATTCTTGTTTTTATTTATTATTTATTGTTGTTTATCCTTGTTGTTATTACATTTTTTAACAACAAGAAAAGGCATCGACGCTAGCAAATATTTTGCTAAAACACTTGATATCTTTGTGGAAGTCTCGTGCCGCGAAGAGCCTTGCTAAATTACGTGAAACTAACATGGCACTTGTAGTTGGTTCTCCCATAAGTACTCCTTACACATGGAAGGGAAATGACTTACTGGGCAGTCTTTGAGGGCGGGCGGCAGGTCGTTCCATGGGTTAACAACCCGAATTTAACATTAATTATTAATTTGTACAATTTTGCTATGGTGTATGAGTCATGTATGTTCTATGTTCTATGACAATAAATAAATTTGTATAACACCCTTAAAAAAATAAAAAAATAAATAAATAAAATAAAAAAAAAATACCTAAGGCCTACCTAGCCTATCGTAGGCTAGAGTGGCGCATTATGGCCTTACAGTTGACGCGCCCGTATACCAACTAAACTCAAAACCCTATTAATTATACATGTATAATAATTATCATCAAACTTAAATGCAAATGTTCCCGGGTACTCAACACATGGCTCACTCACTCGTCCAACAACGACTTTGGCGTTTCCCTAGTAAGAACAGTAGGGAACTACAGTAGTCTATATGAGGGGCAACAATTGCTTGGTGCGCATAACGAGGGAGAGAAAAACATTTTATAAAGGTTATGAGTCAATGTGGTCTGAAGAAATATTTTGCATAGCGTCCGTGATAAAACGTACCCCCATAGTCTACACAATCTTGGAATGGGACGGTTCCCCGATAGAAGGAACATTTTACGAACATGAATTACAGCGTGTACGCGTTGGGGAGTCGACGTTATTTAAAATAGATAAAATACTCGAGGTGAAAGGTCGAGGAGCCAGAAGACAAGTGAAAGTCAAGTGGACTGGTTACCCAGACAGCTACAACTCGTGGATACCAGCCTCTGAAGTTCAGTCTAAAGCTTAAAATGGAACAGTTTTATCTCACACTACCGAGCAACAGTTCAATGAATTTTCATCCGACAAACACGGCGGCTAGTTACATTACACAGTTACGCAATCCGATTACTCTCCTCGGCGGTTGGGAAGTGGCTCTCGTTGAGATTCACTAACCCCACACGTATTTTAACGTCCGCCAAGGTGAAAACATTTTTTTTTTTTTTTTTAATTTACTACAATTCAGAAATTAAAAAAGTCCGCCCCAACCGGGAATCGAACCACGGATCTCCCACATTCCAGGTGGACGTCTTAACCACTAGACCATCAGGACGGGTACATTTTAATCTCTGAATTGTAGTTGCATTATACATCTGAATTGTAGTAATAAAAAACAATTACTCCCACGGGAGTGTTTCCCGATCAACCAAATCGAGAAAAGTGAAAACATTATCAAAGTTATTCGGAGAAATGGATCGCGCGACATAATGGAGATACCCCCTGATTTTTACCGCAGTTGGTCGACCTTCCAAGCAGTAGTAAATAAAGTGTTGAAAGGCCCCGATCCTCGTGGCGATAAACATTCAGCCTTAGGCGTAATAGTACTCGACTCTGCTAGTATTATGACGTTTGTTCCAAATCCTAAAGCGCACTTTGACAAGATTAAGATGTCCCCCGTATTATTATATTATCAGCTTGGTTATGAACCCGGGACCGACATCCTCAAACATCCTGAAGGCGTTCGTGCTGTTAATTTAAACTGGGGCTTGCCGGATCTTATGTATTGCTACTGCGATATTATCGAAGGTCAGCTGGTCGGAGACACGGTGGCGCCTCTCCTTCGAATGGTGAACACTCAACTAGGCGGTAAATAAGTTTTTGGTCAGAAGCATACGAGAATATTCACGCCACCTATGTATGTCAACGTTCAAAAACGAGAGTTTTCAGACAAACAATTCGATTAGAGATACCAGTGCGTTAACCATTCTACTCGGTCATCGTTCCGTTGGGTTTCAT
>JAMZAV010010714.1:0-22278 GCA_024449915.1 Sweltsa coloradensis
CAAAAAAAATGCGTTAAAGAAAACAAAATACTTTTTTATCATTCGCTTTTTTGTATCAACAAACTTGCTTTCAATTGAACAGAATTTGTTAATGAATTCCATTGTAAAACATAAAAATCTACATTTTACTTTAAAATCAATCCTTCCAGCATTGAGATTTTTATTCAAATTGGTATTGAAATGTAATATCTTTTCATTTAAATGGAATATTCTCTAAAAAATTCTTATTCATTGGTAAATACGCCAAATATCAAACACTGTAATTGAGTTTGTTTTTTGTGGTCTACCCGTACCATGATGTGACAGTGAGTATGATCCAATGCGAATATATTCTATCAAATAAGGGTGTATTAAATTGTTTTGTATAGTTGTATGCGATTTTCCTTATGTGCCAGCTATAGAGTGGTTTGATTGGAGAATATTACGATTCGCGACCAGTTGTTTAATTCATACGAACCTATTCCCATGTCAAAAACCTCCTTTGTCAAAGCTCTGATTACAAGCCACACTCAAAGCATTCCAAGCCAAAGTTGTACACGACCTAGATTTGAGTTAATTTGAAAAGTTAGTCACAATCCCATTCGAATTGGATTCTGGATCGGTATAAATACACTTTCGTAATAGGGAACTTCAAAATGTAGGAGATGTTTAACTGTAATTACCAGGGACTTGGATTCAACTTCTTTGTCAACTTAATTGCACACTCAAATAAATAATTATCGTATACGTCTGCAAACAAAAACATAACCAAGTAAGGGTATTTGCACCATAATCAGGTTTTATGTGAATCAATATCAAAGTTACAAACACACAATATGTGAATTAAATAATGCCAAACGGATTATAATTGTTATGTGCGATCGGCGTCAGAAGTAAATCAAGGGTAATCTTATACACCGCACCGACACTCACTCTGCAAATCTCGGATTTGTTCTAAAAGGCACATTGAAAAGTCACACTTAGCTAGCACAAAATGTACAACAAACCTTGGGAAAGTATTATCTATGCGCTGGGCCGTGGCTTCAGTGTTGAAAAGTCAAAATAAACCTTTTATTTCACGAAACGACGACGACGTGAGAAACTAGGGCGCTTCAACCGGTTAGGTCATATTGCGCCGCCTGTGAATGAAAGTAAATTAGAAGAGTTAATGCAGGTATGTTTGATGATTAGATTGTTTTCTAAGTGTATAAATAACAAAATAAATTGAAGATGAAGAAAGTAATAGCAAAATAAAAGTTATGTATGTAAATGAAAAGAAAGAAAAGAAAGAAATCTGTATGAAGTTAATTAAAGTTTGTTAAATAGATTACTTTGGATGAGAAATTTGGAAAATTTGTCGCCGTTATCATATGATAGAAGTTCTTCATATGATTGGGAGAGATCAAATTGCATGCGCAAGGCATCATATTTGGTACATTCTGCTAGCATATGATGTACGGTTAAAGGTACATCACATGTGTCACATATGGGAATAACCTTTTCTCTGGTTAAGAGATATCCGTGTGTTCGGCGTGTGTGCCCTATACGAAGTCTAGACAATACCACCTCTTCTCTACGTGAGAGTCGAGACGTAGGTGGACGAATTTTGTTAGTCAATGTGGGCATCACACTACGCAATTTGTTATTTTGCAACACATCCCAAGATGTTTGTCGCAAATCCAACAATCTTTGCTTGAATCCACTCTTGACATCTGGAACGGGAACTAGATTGAAATCAACGTCGCGACGCTGGGAAGCTTCCTTAGCAGCATATACTATCGACGACGTGAGAAACTTGAACGCTTTAACCGGTTTGGTCATATTGCGTCGCTTGTGATATTATTGTAAGGTAATGAAATGAGTTAATGGTGTGTCTGATGATATATTGTTTTCTACGTTAATAAAAGAACAAATTATTAATGGCAAGCTTCGTAATAATTACTACACAGTCTCGAGGTGATGTATGAACAATAACGCACACGTAAATTCAATAACATTAAAAGCAATTATTCGCCATGAATAAATCACTCAGTTAAATGTAATATTCACAGTTTCTCGTGCTGGTCTTTCAATTATTTTCACAGATTTGAAATTAATGACTATTCAAGTCAAGTGAGTGATTCACGGTTTTCACGGTTGGCAGCGCTACAGGGTCGAGCGGAGAGAATTGGAACCTTGAGGTTGTGGTGCGTAGGATTTATGCACAATGTACGACTGACAGTTCACAGTAACTTGTAATGCTTGTTTAGTAGACCCCACAGAATAACATGCTAGAGAGCTGTGTACGTAAGCTTTACCGTTTACGCGCATAGCACCCATACACGTCCAGAGGGTTATTAAGGCTTACCGCGTAGTTCAAAGAAAATGTACGCACACAGACGGAGCAAAACAAGAGTTCGTTTTTGCCTTCCACAAACAAAGGTTAATGTGTTCCTACAAAATACAATTCTCTCTGTATCGCTAGTCAGCAAGCATATTCAATGGGAGTGGGAGACATTAGAACGCCTGTGAACCAGAAAAACGACGACGTGAAAAACTAGGGCGCTTCAACCAGTAAGGGTAATATTGCACCGCCTGTGATATTGTTAGATAAAATTTGATTATGTTGTGTGTTGATGATTTTTATATAGGCCCTTATTTCCAAAATTTGTAAAACAAACTAAAATGACAGATGATGGTGATGGTCCGGCAAAAGATTTTGGTTTATTTGGATTAAGGACGCGTCAACCCTTAGGTCATAATGCACCACTCTAGCCTAAGGGGGGGGGGAGGAGGGGCCCATGCTGGTCAGAACCAGCCACGGGAAAGGGGAGGAAGGGGGGTTTCTCACGTCGCGGTCTTCATCGTCTTTGTCATCGTTCGTTGTGTCATTGTCGTCACGACGACGTGAGAAACTAGGGCGCTTCAACCGGTTAGATCATATTGCGCCGCCTGTGAATGAAAGGGAAATGAGAAGAGTGAATGCAGGTATGTTTGATGATTAGATTGTTTTCTTGTCATCGTCGCCGGGGAGTCGTCAAGGGAAGGGGACAATGTCCCCAACGACGATTGCCAGAGCTCGCCTCTAGTTTCGGGGAGTAAGATCCGGCAAAAGAAAACATTATTTATTTGATTATGAAATGAAATGTTTTTGGTGTAAATTAAATTTCATTAAACAAATTACTTCGAATTGAAAATTCAGATAGTTTGTTGCCGTTTCATAGGATAGAAGTTCTTCATTGGATTGGGAGAGATTCATTTGCATGCTGCGCAAGGCATCTTGAATTGATACATTCTGCTTGCACGCGTCTATGGAACATAATGTCCCATTTTTTTGTGTATTTGGATTTAGGACGCGTCAACCGTTAGGTCGTAATGCACAACTCTAGCCTAAAGGGGGTGGGGAGGAGGGGCCCATGCTGGTCAGAACCAGTCACGGGTTAGGGCCGGGAGGAAGAGGGGTTTCTCACGTCGCGGTCGTCGTCGTCTTTGTCATCATCGTCAGAGAGGTCGTCAAGGGAAGGGGAGGTGTCCCCCGTCGAAGATTGCAGAACTCGCCTCTAGTTTCGGGGAGTAATACACTCCCCTATTACTAGCTGATGTTTGCGAGGTGCACTTTTTCTCTTGAATCGCCTTTTACGATTAGCAGAGCCATGCTCTGGGCCAATTCTACCCCAGGCCCAGACGGAGGATGATTGGGAGAGATTCATTTGCGTGCGCAAGGCATCATAAATTGATACATTCCATGCTAGCACGTGGAACATAATATCACTATAAGAAGTGTTTTTTTTATTATTATTATCATTTGGATTAAGGACGCGTCAACCGTTAGGTCATAATGCACCACTCTAGCTTAGGGGATATGGGGAGGAGGGGCCTATGCTGGTCAGAACCAGTCACGGGTTAGGGGAGGAAGGGGGGTTTCTCACTTCGCGGTCATCATTGTCTTTGTCATCGTTCGTTGTGTCATTGTCATCGTCGTCGGGGAGTCGTCAAGGGAAGGTGGCAAGGCCCCGACGACAATTGCCAGAGCTCGCCTCCAGTTTCAGGAGAAATATTATAATACCCTCTTACTAGCTGATGTTTGCGAGGTGGACTTTTTCTCTTGAATCGCCTTTTACGATTAGCAGAGCCATGCTCTGGGCCAATTCTACCCCGGGCCCAGACGGGGGCTATAAGAGGGGGAACATAAATTGCGGACGTGACACTTTCAAACGAAGCTCGATTGTTTACGCGCCCTTAAACATTAATATCATGATCATAATCATCATCATCCTACGAAGCTCTAACCGACTATGAACTCAATTGTACCTTGTAAACTTTGTGAGCGAGCCTCGTAACGGCTGTTGTCCATATTAACCTCGCCATCTATGTTGCTAGTTGAATATTTAGAGGACTTCCTCTACTTCAAAGTTTATGTTGCGCGATCATAGTCCATTCATTTGCTTGTGAACCAATGTGGCTGTTGTCAAAGGGATACTAAAGTGGATTGTGTACACTGTTGCCGAAGATAATCTGCTTATGCTGCCAGTCCCCTCTCGCGGTGCGACGTTGCAACTAGAACACAGGGTTGCCATCGTGCAGAAAATTGCTACGTGGAGGGATCGGATATTCTTGAGGTATGTCCAAAATTAAGGACCTTAATTGGAATCTATCATCTGTTTTAGGGATGAGATTTTTTCATTTAGAAATTATCAAGGCAGAGTCAACCGTTGGGTCATAATGCGCCACTCTATCCAAAGGGATATAGGGAGAAGGAAAAAAACGACACGACGTGAGAAACTAGGGCGCTTCAACCGGTTAGGTCATATTGCGCCGCCTGTGTTTATGACAATTGACTAGATGAGTTAATGGTTGTTTGATTATTTTTTTTATTATTATTTTAATTACAATTACAATTATTATTATTATTACTATTATTATTATGATTATTATTATTATTATTATTATTTTGATGTTTATTATTATTAATTAACACAATTTATTGGTCGGGACATTTCGCCGCGTCGAATCTGCTTTATTGCTTTTGACGTTTCAGCCCAACTGTGTGGGCTATCCTCAGAAAACAAGATATTAATTCTAAAAACTTACAAAAATATATCCCAGACAAGGCGTTACATAGAAAAACAAAATAACAAAACAAACAGTTACCATGACCAGGCCCCACCTTCTATAAACATGCATTACATTCTTATGAAGACCAAAATATCACATTTGGAGTTTCTGGTACGTATACGATCACTTCGTCGGACTCCACTTTCTTGGGGCTGATCCAGTTCTGGGACAGGGAGGACGAGAAGGTCTGTATTCGAAACCGGAAGTAAGATGTCGGGGATAATGCAACTATTTTTGATACGGCCAGCGTTGGAGTTGTCTTGAATCCTTTTCAATATAGGCGCCCACGACCCGCTCAGCTTAAACCCAACATCACCATTAAAATTGTTTGGTGTTTTAGCAATTTCAATGGACTCTCTAACCAATCTTGGAAGTAAACGAGGCTCTTTGCAAACTATTGTGGCACTCTCAAACAGAATTTCATGTCTTGGATTGTTAACATTTTCACAAGCATGTTTAGCCACCGCAGACTGTTCTTCTCGAGCATGCCTACAATGAGCTTTATGTTCTTTAAGTCTTGTTCCCACTGTCCTGCATGTTTGGCCTATATAAACCAACCCACACTTGCAAGGAATTTGGTAAACACCACTCTCTTGCAGTGGAATGATATCTTTGACTGGCTTCATCAAATTGGCTAACCGTTGTCCATGGAGTATAAACAGTTTTGATCTCTTTTTTAGCTAAAATGCGACCGATTCTGTCCGTCGTGTACTTCACGTAAGGCAGGAAGGCTCTCGTGATGTTACCGGTAGCCTCATCTTCAACTATCGCTCTGTTATCTTGTCTTTGTGGCCTGTTCAAAGCCCTGTTGATGGTTGCATTACTGTAGCCATTGTTTAATAATGCTTCTCTGAGTACACCCTTTTCCTTTTCCAAACTTGCTTCGTCTGACAGTCTATAAGCTCGGGTTACCAGCGTGTTAATAACAGACTGTTTCTGTGGCGGGTGGTGATGGGATGTCTCATGCAGGTACAAGTTGGTATGAGTGGGCTTGCGATAAACGGCGTGGCAAAGGTATGTTTCCTCTCGTGACTAGAATATCCAGAAAAGCTAGTTGGCCATTCGTCTCAAATTCCATAGTGAACTGAATGCTTGGATGGATGCTATTCAAATAGACCAAAAATGCATGTAGTGTTTCCCTACCATGTGGCCAAACTGCAAAGATGTCATCCACATATCGCAACCAAATCTTTGGCTTCAGTGTAGCCGAGTCCAGTGCTTTGGACTCGAAATCATCCAAAAAGAGATTGGCTACTACTGGAGATAAAGGGCTGCCCATTGGAGTGCCTTCAGTTTGTTGATACACTTGTCCCTCAAAAACAAAGAATGTGGATTCCAGACAATGTTGAATTAAGTCTGAGATGTGTTTTGCCAAAGGAATTCTTTCCCGTACCACCTTCATTGCTTCTGGCACTGGAATATTAGTAAACAATGACACAATGTCAAAACTTACCATCAAGTCTTGGTCATCGAATGTTAGGTCTTTAAGACATTCAATAAAATGAGCCGAGTTCTTAATATATGACTTGGTATCTGGCACAAGTGGTTGGATCTGTTTTGCCAAGTGGCGAGCCAACTCATGGGTAGGGGAACCTATTGCGTTTACAATTGGACGTAACGGAACTCCTGGCTTGTGAACTTTAGGAAGACCATATATCCTCGGCGTTCTACCATCGTGTTGGGTATCGCCTTTTTAACCACTGCGTCCAGAGGTGATTCTTTAATCAGTTTTGCTGTTAAAAGTATACGTACCAGAAACTCTCAAATGTGATATTTTGGTCTTCATAAGAATGTAACGCATGTTTATAGAAGGCGGGGCCTGGTCATGGTAACTGTTTGTTTTGTGATTTTGTTTTTCTATGTAACGCCTTGTCTGGGCTTTTATTTTTGTAAGTTTTTTGAATTAATATCTTGTTTTTCTGAGGATAGCCCACACAGTTGGGCTGAAACGTCAAAAGCAATTAAAGCAGATTCGACGCGGCGAAATGTCCCGACCAATAAATTGTGTTAATTATTTACCGGGCCGCGAAAGCCTTAAATTTGAAATTATTATTATTATTATTATTATTATTATTATTTTTATTATTATTATTATTATTATTATTATTATTATTTAAGAGTTTTCGCCTATGCTGGTCAGAGCCAGCCACGGGTAAGGGGAAGAATGGGGGGTTCTAACGTCGCGGTTGTCACCGTTTGTTGTGTCATTTTCATCGTCGCCGGGGAGGTTATCAAGGGAAGGGGAAAAGGTACCAGAAGACGATTGCCAGAACTCGCCTCTAGTTTGGGGAGTAAGATACTCCGCTCTTACTAGCTGATAATTACGATGTGGACTTTTTCTCTTGAATCGCCTTTTACGATTAGCAGAGCCATGCTCTGGGCCAATTCTACCCCGGGCCCAGACGGGGGTGATTCGTAACACATCCAAAAACTTTAGGAAGAAACTACAACGTGAGCAACTAGGGCGCTTCAACCGGATTGGTCACGTTACGCTTCCTGTGATATCGTCAGTAAATGAAATTGAATTTTAATATTGTTTTTATAAAATGATGAATTGAAATGATGAAAACAAAATAACGGAACCATTTAAATTCAAATAATGTATTGTTTATATAATTCAAACGCAAAATAATTACGTTTGCTAATTTCAGTGGCTATTGTAAAATATAAAACCGTCGTGGAAATACTTAAAAATATAATAAGTTGTTTGCCAGACACAAACTACGTTACCTGATGCGTATATAATTTTAAGGTCATGTGGATTAAGGATGTGTCAACCATTAGGTCATTATGCGCCAGTTTAGCCTAGGGGAGGAGGGGGCCATGCTGGTCAGAACCAGCCACGGGTTGAGGGGGGGGAGGAAAGTGGTTCTCATGTCGCACTCGTAATATACTAGCTGATGTTTGCGAGATAGACTTTTCCTGCTCTCTCGCCTTTGACGATTACAAAACCATGCTCTGGGTCAAATTCTATCCAAGACCCAGACGTGAGCTGTGGTTGCAAGCGTAAGAAAGAATAAGAGTATATTACAGGGACGTGTATTAATTGTAATTCAACTCTCTTATGTGAAAGACCACGCAGTCAATACAAAACGGTTTAAATTGAACTTCGATACAAACGGTTATTAAATTGCTTGCACGATTCGTTCTAACTCAGCTGAGCTCTACCTTAGAAAACATTTCGCTCCTATTAATTTTGTTTTCCTGATCAATGGTGGTTTATTTTTAACTTCTTGCCGAACATAATGAGCCTTCCATCACCTTGTAAACTGGGTTAGCCAATACTAGAACGCAACCACGCCTTCCGTGGCTAGGTCAAATCAGTTCTCATTAAACCGGGTGAGGTTATTTAGCCTGGACTGCAGTTGGGAATGTAATGAGGGTAATACCCTTCATGTGCATTCGTGCACTTAGGAAATGTAACGCTTACGATCACGTACTCGTTAGAGCACTTGCTTTTCTAGAAGAACTGGTTGTAAAGATTAGTGTACTTTGTCTTTATTGCTAGAAAAGGATATTTGGAACGCGAGGTATCTTTGAAGTAGTGAAGCTTGGAATCGTTTAAAACCTTGTTTATGAATTATCTTATTTTAATGAAAATATTTGATTTATTATTAAAAATAAAATATTTTTGTGTATTTGGAGGCGCGTCAATCGTTACATCATAATGCACCACTCCAACCTTGTGAATATGGTGAGAAAGAACCCATGCTGGTCAGAACCAGCCACGGGTAGGGAGAGGAAAGAGGGAGTTCTCACGTCGCGGTCGTCATTGTTTTTGTCGTCGTTCGTTGTGTCTTTGTCATCGTCGTCGTGGAGGTTGTCAATTAGGGCAGGGGGCGGATGTCCCCGTCGACAATTGCCAGAGCTCGCCTCTTGTTTCAGGGAGTAAAATACTCCTGTACATTCTAGCAGATGTTTGCGAGCTGGACTTTTTCTTTTCCCTCGGCCTATACGATTCGTAAAGCCATGCTCTGCACCAAATTCTACCCCGGTCCCAGACGGGGTTAGTGCGACCTATAATGTTAAAAACTCCTGCAGGCACTGGAATGCATCCAAGAATGATACGTTATATTCACATAGCAAATGTTCTTGTTTGGATAGTGTTATTATAATTTTTTATGCTTCCTGACAACTTAAGCTCCAAATTTGCATAAAAGTATCAAATTGTTTAATTAACGTGTCTTTAAAATAAATCTTACAAAAAATCGGCAATATTTCATTCTCTGACTTCAAATTAGCAGCAATTGTCTCCTGGTTTATTTAACTGAAGCGTTTAAAACCGAAGCTTAATGCCGACTTCAGCCCACGTCTCTAATCCAAAAGAACATAACAGTAAAATCTCATCCTCGCTACTAAGCCAACGGCTTCAACGCAAGCTATTCATATTTATGTGTTTTAGGCCTGTGAATTAGTCGTTATCGTCAATAAAGCCAAAGCTCTCCGTTGATTGTGTAATATTAATATGTAAGTAATGTTCCTACCCAATCCAGGTTGTAATACGCTAAATCGTGTGTTAACGAACCATATATGTGTACAATATACATTTTTTGTTTCTTTGGATTAAGGACGCGTCAACTGTTAGGTCATAATGCACCACTCTAACCTAGGGGGGGTGGGAGGAGGGGCCCATGCTGGTCAGAACCAGCCACGGGTAAGGGAAGGAAAGGGGGTTCTCACGTCGCGGTCGTCATTGTCTTCGTCATCGTCGTCGAGGGTTCGTCAAGGGAAGTGGGCAAGGTCCCCGACGACGATTGCCAGAGCTCGCCTCTAGTTTTGGTGAGTTATATACTCCGCTCTAACTAGCTGATGTTTGCGAGGTGGACTTTTTCTCTTGAATCGCCTTTTACGATTAGCAGAGCCATGCTCTGGGCCTATTCTACCCCGGTTTAGTTTATTTGGATTAAGGACGCGTCAACCGTTAGGTCATAATGCACCACTCTAGCCTAAGGGGGGTGGGGAGGAGGAGCCCATGCTGGTCAGAACCAGCCACGGGTAAGGGGAGGAAGGGGGTTTCTCACGTCGCGGTCGTCATCGTCTTTGTCATCGTTCGTTGTGTCATTGTCATCGTCGCCGGGGGTCGTCAAGGGAAGGGGGCAAGGTCCCCGACGACGATTGCCAGAGCTCGCCTCTAGTTTGGGGAGTAAGATACTCCGCTCTTCCTAGCTGATGTTTGCGAGGTGGACTTTTTCTCTTGAATGGGCCCAGACGGGGGGTAGTTTACTTGAGCTTTTTTTTTACTTGTTAAAAAGGCGCAAGGAAGACAGGACACTGATGACGACATGAGAAACTGGGGCACTTCAACAAAATTTGTCATATTGCGCCGCCTAAAATATTGAAAGTAAATAAATTCTATTTTTTCTTGTGATGTTATAATAAGTTTGAAAAAATAATTTAATTCAACGACGACGACGTGAGAAAGTAGGGCGCTTCAACCGGTAAGGTCATATTGAACTGCCTGCGATGGTGATAGTTGATAAGATGAGTTAATGGTGTGTTTGATGTTTATATTGTATTTGTATGAGATGATAAAATTTTGATAATAGTAATGGTAAAATTAAATTAATGTAAAAATTAAAGAAATAAGTATTATTTCAATGCAAAATTATCTTTCTTTGATGATATATTTTGAGTATATTTTGAGTTGAATTAAGTCTATTACACTCGAATCTGTTTTAACCACGTGTTAACTAAGTACTCTGCAACAGACTGGATCTGCGTGTCACTGATGTATTTTTCATCTCGGGTACTGCCATGCATCAACCACGTTGCACGCCACTGCAATAATCTACACCAAGTTCTAAAGAACAGAATGACGACGTGAGAAACAAAACAAGGGCGTTTCAACCGTTTTTGTCATATTGCGCAAGTTGTAATGAGTTAATGGAGTGTCTGTTGATTTTATTGTTTTCCAAGTTTAAAAAATAAAAATGATAGATGAAGTAGAGAGTAAAATAAATATGATTTATATAAATAAAAATGAAATTTGTTCTATTTTAATTAAGTTTTAATAACAAACTATACGATGAAATGAGAAATTACATTATAACATTTTGTTGCCGTCACCATGATATAAGTTCTTGATATGATTAAGATGGACCAAATTGTGTAACTTCCAATAAGGAATGATGATTAATCATTAAATCATACGTTGGTGTCAATATGTAAAAAAAAATACACATTTAAATAAAAATTATTTCGAAAATGTTTTTTTGTTGTATTCATTAAGTTTGTTGGATTGAATTAGGGGCGCGTCAACCGTTAGGTCATAATGCGCCACTCTAGTCTAGAGGATATATGGAGGAGGGGCCTATGCTGGTCAGAACCAGCCACGGGTAAGGGGAGGAATGGGGTGTTCTTACGTCGCGGTCGTCATCGTCTTTGCTCTTTGTCATCGTTCGTGATTGTGTCATTCTCATAGTCGTCGGAGAGGTCGTCAAGGGAAGATGGAGGTGTCCCCGTCGACGATTGCCAGAGCTCGCCTCGAGTTTCAGGGAGTATTATTCTCCCCTCTTATACTATAGCTGATGTTTGCGAAGTGGACTTTTTCTCTTGAATAGCCTTGGACAAATAGCAGAGCCGTGCTGTGGGCTAATTCTACCCCGGGCCCATGACGGGTGCATCGTCGTCGAGGAAGTCGTCAATGGAAGTAGGAGGTGTCCCCGACGACAACAGGAAAATTAGTTTTTTGATTGGCAAATTTAAATATTTTTGTTTAATGTAAATACAATTCTAAAAACAAATTCGTTATGAGAATATTATTAAGTTTGTCCCCGTTGTCACGCAGAGATAAATTACCTGCGCTTGGCAACATATTTGGCACATTCTGTTAAAATATGCGGATAGTTAGATTTGGTTTATTTGGATTAAAGACGCGTCAACCGTTAGGTCATAATGCACCACTCTAGCCTAAGGGGGGGGAGGGGGGGCCCATGCTGGTCAGAACCAGCCACGGGGAAGGGGGAGGATGGGGGGTTTCTCACGTCGCGGTCGTCATCGTCTTTGTCATCGTTCGTTGTGTCATTGTCACCGTCGCCGGGGGGTCGTCAAGGGAAAGGGGCAAGGTCCCCGACGACGATTGCCAGAGCTCGTTTCGTAGTTTCGGGGAGTAAAATACTATCCTTCATATTAGCTGATGTTTGCGAGGTGGACTTTTTCTCTTGAATCGCCTTTTACGATTAGCAGAGCCATGCTCTGGGCCAATTCTACCCCGGGCCCAGACGGGGGGTAAGTATGTTTTATATATATATTTTTTTTGTTTATTTGGATTAAGGACGCGTCAACCGTTAGGTCATAATGCACTACTCTAACCTAGTGGGGTGGGGTGGGGCGGAGGAAAGGGGCCCATGCTGGTCAGAACCATCCACGGTAAAGGGGAGGAAGGGGGGTTTCTCACGTCGCGGTCGTCATTGTCTTTGTCATTGTTCGTGGTG
The DNA here is from genome assembly GCA_024449915.1 of Sweltsa coloradensis. Classification (NCBI taxonomy): domain Eukaryota; kingdom Metazoa; phylum Arthropoda; class Insecta; order Plecoptera; family Chloroperlidae; genus Sweltsa; species Sweltsa coloradensis. The sequence goes on from JAMZAV010010714.1 coordinate 12,507, forward strand.
TCCATCGTCTTTGTCGACGACGACGTGAGAAACTAGGGCGCTTCAACCGGTTAGGTCATATTGCGCCGCCTGTGTTTATGACAATTGACTAGATGAGTTAATGGTGTGTTTGATTATTACTAGGAAAACACTCAGTTGGACGCGTTGTTGAGCGAGCACCGGTACGTGCAACATGACCCGAGTACGACATTCCCATAAGGCCCACCACACAGTGTAGGCCTAACTGGATATTGACATTGTAACATCTTTGCATTGTACTTATTCGCGTCATGCCTGCTAAAGTGTATCTTTGTACCTTCACTGCCTCCTTCATTTTTTAACATCATTTTTCGAATTATGATTGCCAATAAGTCTTAAAGGTCTTAACCGATTTAGCTGAAAAGTTGGAAAATAGGAGAGAATGTTGTACTTATTGACCCTGCAAATTTCATAACGATCGGAACATTTTTATTTTTTTATTTTTTATTTTATTTTTTATTTTTTATAACCAACGATCGATTTTGTTCAAAAACTATACAGCAACCCGCCTGGTGATATGTACATGTGTGCAAAATTTCAGGTCGATCAGAGAAACGATGCGACCTGTACCGAAGCAGTAACAGGAAAAAAAACAAAAAAAAACAAAAAAAAAAACAAAAAAAAACAGACATTCGAGCCATAAGAGTCAAGTGGAGACGCTCGCTTCGCTCGCTCAATTATTATTATTATTATTATTATTATTATTATTATTATTATTATTATTATTATTATGATGTTTATTATTATTATGATTTAAGAATTTTCTAAGTGTATAAGTAACAAAAGAATTAATGATGACGAAAGTAATAGCAAAACAAAAGTTATGTATGGGAATAAAATTAAAGTAATTAAAGAAATGTGTATGAAGTTAATTAAAGTTTGTTAAATAGATTACTTTGGATGAGAAATTTGGAAAGTTTGTCGCCGTTATCATATGATAGAAGTTCTTCATATGATTGGGAGAAATCAAATTGCATGCGCAAGGCATCATATTTGGTACATTCTGCTAGCATATGATGTACGGTTAAAGGTACATCACATGTGTCACATATGGGAATAACCTTTTCTCTGGTTAAGAGATATCCGTGTGTTAGGCGTGTGTGCCCTATACGAAGTCTAGACAAGACAACCTCTTCTCTACGTGAGAGTCGAGACGTAGGTGGACGAATTTTGTTAGTCAATGTGGGCATTACTCTACGCAATTTGTTATTTTGCAACACATCCCAAGATGCCTGTCGCAAATCCAACAATCTTTGCTTGAATCCACTCTTGACATCTGGAACAGGGAACTAGATTGAAATCAACGTCGCGACGCTGGGAAGCTTCCTTAGCAGCCCGATCAGCGTGTTTATTTCCCTCTTTGCCCACGTGTTCAGGTATCCAGGCAAACTCTATTATATAACCCTTAAGAGTTTAGTTTTTCTAAATAGAATAATTGGATGTCTTGTACCAAATGATGACTTGTCATCGTCGCCGGGGAGTCGTCAAGGAAGGGGGCAAGGTCCCCGACGACGATTGCCAGAGCTCGCCTCTAGATTCGGTGAGTAATATACTACCCTTGTTACTAGCTGATGTTTGCAAGGTGGGCTTTTTCTCTTGAATCGCCTTTTACGATTAGCAGAGCCATGCTCTGGGCCTATTCTACCCCGGGCCCAGACGGGGTATAAAGTTTGTTAATAGTAATATTACATAAGTAGACTTATTTAGTTGTCCTCCTTTTGTATTTTGGTTTATTTGGATTAAGGACGCGTCAACCGTTAGGTCATAATGCACCACTCTAGCCTAAGGGGGGTGGGGAGGAGGAGCCCATGCTGGTCAGAACCAGCCACGGGTAAGGGGAGGAAAGGGGGGGGGTTCTCACTTCGCGGTCGTCATCGTGTTTGTCATCGTTCGTTGTGTCATTGTCATCGTCACCGGGGGGTCGTCAAGGGAAGGGGACAAGGTCCCCGACGACGATTGCCAGAGCTCGCCTCTAGTTTCGGGGAGTAAGATACTCCGCTCTATGACTAGCTGATGTTTGCGAGGTGGACTTTTTCTCTTGAATCGCCTTTTACGATTAGCAGAGCCATGCTCTGGGCCAATTCTACCCCGGGCCCAAATAATTTTCTTAACTGAAAAGGATGGACGTTAAATATATAAACTTTAAAAAATTAAAAAAGTAGGCTATAGTGATAACTCTTGCTTATAGGGGATGTAAAGAGGACGACCGTGCTGTTTAGAATCAGCCACAGGCAAGGGGAAGTGAGTGGGGAAGTTTCTCACATCGCCGGCCATAAACTCGCCTCTAGTTTCGGGGAGCAAAATACACTTCTAAATACTATCTGATATTTGCGAGACGGATTTTGCCTCTTTTGTCGTATTTTACGATTAGCAGAGCCATGCCAATTCTAGCCCTGGCACAGACTTTGGTTCCTATGAACAAACAAATGACCTGACAGGCGATACTTACGCCATTTTAAAGATCTTGTTTTTGCGGTTATCGAACCTTCACCTTCCGACTTCATCTGTTGGTTGTTTCAGAATATTTCTTATACACTAAGTCCAAGTCTAACTCTCTTGGCGCCCCTATTACATCATTCCTTAAACAAATTGGAACACTATATTTGAATGTTTGGTTACTTTCAAGTCATTATCCATGAGAAGCTGGGTCGCTTCAGACAGTTTATCATATTGCGCCGCCTGTGATATTGTGTATGAATGAAATGAGTTTATGTGTTTAATAATAAGTGTTCCATAGGTGAATAAAAATAAATTAGAATCATAGATAACATAGTGATTGCCAAAGAATTATTGATTTGAGTGAAAAATGAAATTTGTTTTATATGAATTAAAATTTTGATTAAGAACGTTTGTTTTAGGTAAAAGTTCTGCGTTTGATCAGGTGAGATCGAGTTTCGTGCGCAAGGTATGGGCTCTACCCAGAAATTATTTCCGTGAATCCAACCGCATTGTGAGAATCACACACACTCCCTAATTAAACGCAGCTCCATCTTAATCTCCGCTAAAGTATATTAGTTCCTAGTGTGGGGCGTCTTAGCCCAGGGTACGGGACGCCCCCCCCTACTCCCCCTCCAGGCTCACGGAGGAAAGGGAACGCTTCCGGGAGTCGGCCCAAGATTTCCCTGTGAAACACTCCCAGTAAATATCATACGGGAGTGTATTCATCCGTCCGAATATTTTCCATTCCGCCCTGAATGGCGTTGGTTAAACAGACTCGCGCGAGCAAAGACTTCGCGTCTTACACATCGGCCGAACGTGGAGCTTTTCAATACAGAAGGAAGTTCGAGGCATTTATAAAATCGAAAAAATATACGACCGTGTGAAATTCCTTTTGAAGATAGATTTATTTACCAGTACTTTTTACTTAGCCTTTATTCATGTAAGGTTCTATGTAATCTTTTTGTGGATTTTCTATGTTAATAATTAACCGATAACGGAATCCATACAAAGTTATAAATCCATCAATTTGATGCTATTTATGCCAATATTGAAAGGACATTTTTATCTCAACACATCAAATCTAACAGAAGTACCAAAAATTTTGTTTGGTTATTTTTATTTAGGTTATTGGTATCAAAGTGTGTCAACCGTTTAAGGTCATATAAAGCGCCACTCCAGCCTAAGGGATGTTCGGGATACTAATAAATATGCCCTTAATTTATTTAGTCAACTAATAAAATGACAAACTGAAGTTTCATCCCATGAGTTAGAATCAATCAATAATTTTATTGTAGCCTGTACTGTCTTGGAATAAAGAGGATGAGAAACTAGGGCGCTTCAAAAAAACGACGACGACGTGAGAAACTAGGGCGCTTTAACCGGTTTAGGTCATATTGCGCCGCCTGTGATATTATTAATTGGTAAATTGAATTTGTTAGTTGTTTGTTGGATTGTTTTCCATGGTTAGAAAAGAGAATGATAAAGGAGATAGTAACGACGACGACGTGAGAAACTAGGGCGCTTTAACCGGTTTAGGTCATATTGCGCCGCCTGTGATATTATTAATTGGTAAATTGAATTTGTTAGTTGATTTTTGGATCGTTTTTCATGGTAACAAAAGAGAATGATGAAGATAATAGTAAAAACAATAGTAAAAATAAGTATTGCATTAAAAAAAATAGTTATGTGAATTAAATTTGAATCATTAAATCACTTCAAACGAGTTATTTAGAAAGTTTTTCGCAGTTGTCATTTTATGATAGAAGTTTATTCATTATATTATTGGAAGAGATCAAAATGCTTTTGCAATGCATCGTATTTGGTACAGTTTATGATCATCTTCCACCTAAGATTCTTAAAGCTACGTCCATCCTGTGAGAACCGAAGTAATATCGTCCACGCATGAAATGTTTTCCCACAGCAAAACTCATAAAAGCGTCTGGAACAATGACACCCCGAAGCAGTTTTACCCCGTGCAAAAGGGGCAAAGACGGGCGTCCGTATAACCCCCCATGTCTAAGCCAGCCACCACCACCACGACGACGACGTGCCGGTAATGTGAAATACGTCGGAAATTAAGGTGGCTCGCTAGAGGGAAACCCCTACACTTTGACTTACCCATTGCTCTTGAGAGGAATTTCAATTTGTCTAAAGTTGCTTTGTACTTACGCCCGGGAAATAGCGTCGAGAACGAAAATGTTTATGTTATGTGTTCTTTGATGTGTCATTAAAATTAAACATGACTTTAATGCAATTAGGCTTAATTGACACAAAATAGCTCGTGGTGCAAGAGATGAATGTGAGACAAGGGGTTCTTAGAGCTACCAGCCTTGAATTAGAATACACGTGAGATGGTGGGCCCACAACCAGTAACTTACAGAAAGCACTGTCGAACACGGGCAATATATTTGAAGGAAAAGTCAATAAAATGTAATTAAAACGCGTAATTATTAAAATTCGCCTTTGATCAAATCCTCTTGGCTTTATTGGTCTAAGGGCGCAACAAACGTTAGTCATGCGCCAATCGCCACTTCAAAAGTATAACAAAATCCAAAAAGAACGACGTAAGATACTGGGGCGCTTTAACCGGGCAGGTCATATTGCGCCTCCTGTGACAATGAAAGATAATAAATTGAGATTTTAAGTATTGTTTCATTTTTATAAAATTTTCTAAGTTTATTAAATAATAGAAGGGGAACGAGATGCAAGTGATAACAAAAGAAAAATAAGTTAATTTAATGAGAAGTGAAATATTGTATATGAATAAAATTCGGTTGAACCAAACTTAATCATGCAAAGTGGGTGGAAATTAGGGGTGAGTTCGTCGGGGAAGTGAAATTTTCCTCCATATTGTAGGTAATGTTCGCGAGATGGACCTGGTATCTGCTTCTACCTTCTACGATCGGAAGAGGAAAAACCTGGGCCCAGAGCTAATAACAAAATTTGCACTCCAATTCAGCAAAGTTATAAGAAACATGTTTATTTTTTGTAAACATTTCACAACAATAAGTGCCCGTTTGTCCGTTCTAGTGCGGAGAGAAATAAAATTGAAAAACAGATGACGTCAACGGAGTAAGAAAACTAGGGCGCTTCAACCCATTGCACCGCCTGTGAATTAAAGTTAATGAAATGAGATTATGGTATGTTTGATGATATATTGTTTTCTAAGTTTATATAAAAAAAAAATGCTGTAATGATAGTTAAAGCAAAAACAATTTTTTTTAATGTACCTTAAATATGTATGATGTGAATTAATTTTTATAAATAAATAACTTTGAATGAGGAATTTAGAAAGTTTGTCGCCGATATCATATGATAGAAGTTCTTCATATGATTGGGAGAGATCAAATTGCGTGCGCAAGGCATCATATTTCTTCGTACATTCTGCTAGGATATGATGTACGGACACGGTACATTCCATGTGTCACATAAGGGAACAAACGATAAACAAGGGATGAGTGTAATTTCAATTTGGTTAGTTGGTGACGACGACGTAAGAAACTAGGGCGCTTCAACCGATTAGGTCATATTGCGCCGACTGTGAAAAGTAAATGAGAAGAGTTAATGCAGGTATGTTTGATGATAAGATTGTTTTCTAAGTGTATAAATAACAAAATAAATTGATGATGATGAAAGTAATAGCAAAATAAAAGTTCTGTATGTAATGAAAATAAAGAAAAAAAAGATATGTGTATAATGTGAAATATAAATTTTGTTAAATAGATTACTATGGATGAGAAATTTAGAAAGTTTGTCGCCGTTATCATATATAGAAGTTCTTCATATGATTGGGAGAGATCAAATTGCGTGCGCAAGGCATCATATTTGGTACATTCTGCTAGCATATTATGATGTACGGTTAAAGATACATCACATTTGTCACATATGGGAATTCCCTTTTCTCCGGTTAAGAGATATCCGTGAGTTAAACGTGTGTGGCCTATACGAATTTTAGACAATACCACCTCTTCTCTACGTAAGAGTCGAGACGAAGGTGGACGAATTTTATTAGTCAATGTGGGCATCACACTACGCAATTTGTTATTTTGCAACACATCCCAAGATGCTTGTCGCAAATCCAACAATCTTTGCTTGAATCCACTCTTGACATCTGGAACGGGAACTAGATTGAAATCAACGTCTCGACGCTGGGAAGCTTCCTTAGCAGCCCGATCAGCGTGTTCATTTCCCTCTATGCCCACGTGTCCAGGTATCCAGCAAAACTCAATTATATATCCCTTAGAGGCTAGTTTTTCTAAATAGAATTAGATGTCTTGTACTAAATGATGACTATAGAATACAGGTGTTTTATAGCTTGAAGTGAACTTAAGCTATCTGAACACATGGATAGTTGGTGGCCATGGTTTTTTCAAAGTTCAGATATTTAGTAGAATCCCTTATTACGTCATCTTAACCAATGGAGTCCTTTTCAAATGGAACCAAAATTTTAAAGTAACTTTATTCTATCATTAAGTTTCAGAGCGCGTCAACCGTGAGGTCATACAGTTACAATACTAGTTACAGGGGTTGCTCCCCTGATTGCCAGCTGATTTTTGTGAGATTGACTTCATCCATTTTTTCGCCTTTACTTTTAAGCAGAGCTATGCTCTGAGTCAAATTCTTCCCCGGGCCCAGACGGGAGAAATCTATTTTGTACTTTTTAATTTGTGTAGTAATTGTGCAAAAAATACCATTGCGTCGACGAAGAACCACAGGATGCTCGTTAAAATAATAATTTGTAATACGTACACGGTACACTTGACCACAATCCAGATAGTGTTGATACTCACTCACTCAGCATCGTCACACCCATCACCACCAAGTGAACTGATAGCAACACTCACCTAGAAAGAAAAGAAATTAGAAATGATTAGTAACAAAGTGATTACATTGGGTCAGTATGGCACGCGGTTAGTGATATCGACGTGAGGAATTTTAGTGTATTTGGATACAGGGCGCGTCAACCGTAAGGACATAATGCGCCTGTCTAGCCTAGGGGATATGGGAGGAGGAGCCCATGCTGATCAGAACCAGCCACGGTAAGGGGAGGAAGGGGGGTTTCTCACGTCGCGGTCGTCATCGTCTTTGTCATCGTTCGTTGTGTCAGAACCAGCCACGGGAGGGAGAGGAAAAGAAGGGGGGAGGGGCAAGCCAGTAAAACAATGTTGTATTATTATTTAAATATAATTATTAAGAAAACCCAACCGTTTTATCATAATGAATTTTATATTCAAAGTGGGTCGAACTTGACTGGTTTATTTAGCTTAAGGGCGCGTCAACCGTTAGGTCATGCACCACTCTAACCTAGAGGGGGGGGGGGGGGGGCCCATGCTGGTCAGAACCAGCCACGGGTATGGGGAGGAAAGGGGGGTTCTCACGTCGCGTTCGTCATTGTATTTGTCATCGTTCTTGGTGTCATTGTCGTCATCGTCGTCGAGGTGTCGTCAAGGGAAGGGGGCAAGGTCCCCGACGACGATTGCTATGCACGCCTCTATTTTCGGGGAGTAAAATACTACCCTTCATACTAGCTGATGTTTGCGAGGTGTATTTTTGGTTTATTTGGATTTTGGACGCGTCAGCCGTTAGGTCATAATGCACCACTCTAGCCTAAGGGGGGTGGGGAGGAGGGGCCCATGCTGGTCAGAACCAGCCATGGTAAGGGGAGGAAAGGAAGGGGGGATTCTCACGTCGCGGTCGTCATCGTCTTTGTCATCGTTCGTTGTGTCATTGTTATCGTCGCCATGAGGTCGTCAAGGGAAGGGGGCAAGGTCCCCCACGACGATTGCCAGAGCTTGCCTCTAGTTTCGGGGAGTAAGATACTCCGCTCTTTCTAGCTGATGTTTGCGAGGTGGACCTTTTCTCTTAAATCGCCTTTTACGATTAGCATAGCCAGGCTCTGGGCCAATTCTATCCGGGGGGGGTCGAACTTGTCAGTGTCGTAAGGGAGTTGCATTACTCCCATCTCCTGCAGCTTCTGAAAGACGTCGTGAGGAACTAGAACTACTTTCCAACCTGCTAAGTCATATTCTTCCGCATGTAATATTGTTATTTCATAAAATAAAATAAATGGTTTAAATTTTGTGTTTAATTATAATAATGTTTTATGTTTGAAATATAAATCAAAATTATAGATACCAAAATAAAAATTATTTATTTGATGAATTTTTGTTTACGAGGATTTTTTTTTTAAATTGTTATTTGGGTTATAGGGTGCGTCAATCGTTAAGTCATAATTTGCCGGTAAGCCTAAGGGATGTGGAGAAGTAAGTCCAATGCTGGTCAGAATTAATTACGAGATGGTCGGTAATAGGAAGTTTCTCATGTCGCTGTCGTCATCGCCTTTTTTCATCGTTCGTGTCGTCATGGTCATCGTCGTCGTCATCGGGGAGGTCGTCAAATTAAGGGGGAGAAGTTCTTCTAAGACAACCTATGAGACGATGTGAGAAGCTAGGGAGCTCCAACCGGTTAGGTCATATTGCGCCGCATGTGATATTGAAAGTTACTGAAATGAGTTTGTGGTGTGTTTGATGTTTATATTGTTTTCTAAGTTTATACAACGAAAGAAACTGATGGTGTTGATAGTAATTTTTTTGGTTTCTTTGAATTAAGGACGCGTCAACCGTTAGGTCATAATGCACCACTCTAGCCTAAGGGAGGTGGGGAGGAGGAGCCCATGCTGGTCAGAACCAGCCACGGGTAAGGGGAGGAAGGGGGGTTTCTCACGTCGTGGTCGTCATCGTCTTTGTCATCGTTCGTTGTGTCATTGTCATCGTCGCCGGGGGGTCGCAAGGGAAGGGAGCAAGGTCCCCGACGACCCAAATTTCCAGAGCTCGCCTCTAGTTTCGGGGAGTATGATACTCCGCTCTTACCAGCTGATGTTTGCCAGGTGGACTTTTTCTCTTGAATCGCCTTTTACGATTAGCAGAGCCATGCTCTGGGCCAATTCTACCCCGGGCCCAGACGGGGATTTTTACAAAGTAGTATTGGTTACAGTCTCGAGCGCAAAAATTATTCTCCGCATTAAAGGATAATCAGAAAATCTTAGGCAATTATGAACCCGCATGAAAAAAAACTTATAGTGTACAATAAGAACTAGAAAAGCTAGACTCGTCTGCTGAATACTACAAAAAGCCTTTTATAAAATATGCACTAATAACAAAAATATTAAGAATTATAATGTTTCGAAAAAATTTTTAAAGAAAAGTCAAACAAGGCGTGAGAAACTAGGGCGCGTCAACCGTTAGGTCATCTTGCGCCACCTGTGATGTTGCTGGTTTATAAATTGAGTCGGTTGTGTGGTTTCGTACACATATTT